>PISX010013025.1:0-58487 GCA_004024625.1 Mellivora capensis | reverse complement strand
TCCTCAAGTTTCTTAATTTGCTAGAATGACAAGGTATGGGTGGTGGGTGTACTCCAAGCTTATATGTCTTCTCTGGCACACCACCCTCCCAACAAGCTGACGTTTTCACTAACCTGGAAGCTCTCTGAATCTCATTGTTCAAGAGTTTTTATAGAGCTTTATCTCTAGCCCCTTGCCCTCTTTCCTGTAGACCAGTGGGGCTGAAAGTTCCAACCCTCTCATTTGATCTTCTGGAGACTTGGCCCATCCAGAGACATCTAGGGGCCCTACCCTAAGTCACCTCATTAGCACAAACTGGTATGATCAGAAGGGGCATATGAATAACAAAAAACTATCCTATCACAGGAGAGATTCCAAGAGTTACAGGACATGTGTACAGGCTGTGTAGGAACCAGGGACAAAGACCAAATATATTTTTGTATTATAGCACATCTGCGCTATCCAATAATGTAGCCACTGACTTCTAACTTAATTCATTTTAATTTAAACTTAAAACAGAAACATGGCTAGTGACTATCATAGTGTCAGTGCAGTCTTCTGTGAAGTTCTTTTATTTTTTTCCTCAACTATCCTCTGCCCTACCAGCACGTGAAATTTTGGGATCAGAGACTGTTCAATGTTATACTTTTAAGGTATCTTGCTTATGGTAGAAGCTCAAATATTTTTACTTCATGGAGCCCAACACAAAGGCCAAGATCAAGCCCTGAGCTGAGATCAAGAATCACTCACTTTACTGACTGAGCCACCCAGGCACCCTGAAGCTCAAATATTTTTAGCAGTTAATTCAGTTTAGCAAATAATTATTGAATTCTGTTATCTGGTCACTATGTTAGGTGCAAACACAGAGATAAGAAAATAGTCCCTGCTGCTCTCAGATTGTTCATATGCTAGAGATAGGAACAAATTACAATGCAGTGTAGTAATATAAGTGAAGTTGCAGTTATCCGCTGAGCTGTGAAATGCTGGGGCCTAGAACAGTACTTGAGGAATAGTGGGTATTCAGTACACTTTATTAAATGAATAAATTCTAGGGGCGCCTGGGTGGCTCAGTGGGTTAAAGCCTCTGCCTTCAGCTCAGGTCCTGATCCCAGGATCCTGGGATCGAGCCCCACATCGGGCTCTCTGCTCAGCGGGGATCCTGCTTCCTTCTTTCTCTCTGCCTGCCTCTCTGCCTACCGGTAATCTGTGTCTGTCAAATAAATAAAATCTTTTAAAAAAATGACAAAAGGGACGCCTGGGTGGCTCAGTTGGTTAAGCGGCTGCCTTCGGCTCAGGTCATGATCCCAGCATCCTGGGATCGAGTCCCACATCGGGCTCCTTGCTCAGCAGGGAGCCTGCTTCTCCCTCTGCCTCTGCCTGCCACTCCGTCTGCCTGTGCTCGCTCTCTCTCTCTCTCTCTCTCTCTGACAAATAAATAAATAAAATCTTTAAAAAAAAAAAATAAATAAAAAAATAAAAAAATTAAAAAATGACAAAAAAAAAAAAACCCCAGCTCTGCCTGTTATTGGCTTTTGACTTCCATTTGCTTCGGACCTGAGCCTTAGTTTCCTTATCTGTGAAATGGGAATGATGTGTTTATTTTCGAGTTTCTTGATTGGCAGGATCATGTCTTATTTGTCCTTGAATCCATTTTGCCTATAATATTGTGGATATTTAATAACTATTTGAATGAACCTATAATTGCAACAAGATAAAGGGTGTGAAAGCACTTTAACTTTTGGACTTACATTATTGTCATACACCATGGATTGGCGATAACTTATTTGAAAATTCTAGAAAGGGAATTCACATCCCCCAAAGATAAAGGGAACCTTTTATTTTGACATTTTTGGGCTGTAGCTCTAATCTTTTAATTTTTAGAAACTCTTTGTAGTCAGTGGGAGTTGTGAAAGAAATTGAGGTTGAACAACACATTTGGGAGAATATTTTTAAGCAAACAATAAATAGGCTACTTCTATTTTTTGTTTTTTGTTTTAATATATAGTGATTGAGATGCTAGCTCTTTCCACGTTGTCAAAATTTCTTTTATCAGCAGACACTCAGATGGGATTCAGTCTGTTTAAGTGTCATGTTGGGTTTACTGAACATGTTGATGGACTTGATATACCCTTTGGGCATTTATGGCTTCATGTCAGAAATCCGGGCACAAACTGCTCTGAAGAGCTCCCTTCCATGTAGATGGTCAAGCAAAGCATTTTCATTGTTTCTGTTCATTTTGGAGCGTATGCTGGAGCAGAATTAGATGTGTTTCTACTTCTTAGAGATGAGACCATCTTTTTTCTTTTTTTAATGAAAACATAGATCAATAAAAAAGAAAAAATAGAGAAATATCAGTATGTTGTAGAAGACCCTACAGACTCACATTTGAATTGCAGTTCTTAATTAGCTTTGTAATCTTGCACAATGTATTTAACATCTATAGTATTTCCTCATGTGAACCTACATCACAGGGTTGATACAAGGATTAAATGAATGGGTGGATGTTCTTATTTAATGAGGTATCCAGCACAGAGTAAGGGGGCCTCAAATATGTTATTTTGTGCCCTCTACCATATCCACTTAATCCAATTCTGGGTGGTTTATGTGGCTGGCAGTGAAATACCTCCCAAGAATATAGACTGTCCTCTGAGAATGCAGCTGGTAATGAATCCCCCATACAGAGTATGGGATTAGCCATAGATAGATATATGCCACGTAATTGCCTATAAATCTGTGACTAAAGAGATGAGAGCACTTAAGACGGTGACAAGATAATCTGGGTGCGATTCCAGAGAAAAGGGATTGGAAAGAAATTATAATTTAGGAGACTGAACTCCAGTTGTATCATTCTATCTATCTATTCCAAGAGGAAGTGATAGTCTATTAAATTTGTGGACTGGAAACCTATCTTAAACCACGTGTCTCCATTTTGTTCTGATTCTGTGTTAAAGTAATTTGTGATCACTTACCCAATTTTTTAGTTATTTGATACTGGGAGCAGTGGATAGTTTAACTAATAGGCAAGGACTGGGAATTTAAAAAAAGGTATATCCTCAGAACTGAGCCTGGGTGCCTCAGTCAGTTAAGCGTCTGCCTTTGGCTCAGGTCATGATCCCAGGGTCCTGGGATGGAGCCCCGAGTCAGGCTCCCTGCTCGGTGAGAGGCCTGCTTCTCCCTCTGCATGCAGCTCCCCCTGCTCATGTGTGTGCGTGCTCTTTCCCTCTCACAAATAAATAAATAAATCTTTAAAAAAAAAAGTATATCCTTGGGGCGCCTGGGTGGCTCAGTGGGTTAAAGCCTCTGCCTTCGGCTCAGGTCATGATCCCAGGGTCCTGGGATCGAGCCCCGCATGGGGCTCTCTGCTCAGCGGGCAGCTTGCCTGCCCCGCTCTCTCTCTGCCTGTCTCTCTGCCTACTTGTGGTCTCTGTCTGTCAAATAAATAAATAAATCTTAAAAAAAAAAAGGTATATTCTCTGTTGTAAATTAATTCTCTGTTGTAAATTAATAAATTGGTGAATTGTGTCTATCCCTGTACCAGTCACTAAGTTAATAACTATTAACTAATAACTATTAACACGTTAAACACAATCTGTTTAACGTGTTAATATAGTAATTTATTATTTATTTTAAAAGAAGTTATTTATTTGAGAGAGAATGTGTATGCATGTGAGAGCACAAACAGAAGGGGGAGGGGGAGGGGAGAAGCAGACTCCCTGTTGAGCAGGGAACCCCACACAGGCTCAGTCCCAGGACTCCTGGGATCATGACCTAAGCTGAAGGTAGACACATAACCGACTGAACCACCCAGGTGCCCCTAGTTTGTTTCTGATTTTTTCTGTTTTCAAAATACATCAAAGGAGACAGAAACACAGTTGAGAAATGTTTTGGCCCTTCTCACTGTGGGTTGCAGGATAAATTTAGCTTCCCTAGGACTGTATTGGGTGCTCAGATTACACCCTTAGGGCTTTTTCTTTTACCTCTGGCCAACTCTTGCCACCTGGTGGTAAAGATGGGCATTAGTAAATTTTTGTAGTTTTATTATCCTGATAAATGTCTTGAAAAAGATTTAGCTAATTGATTTAGCTAATCACTCAATGGGGTGAAGTATCTTGATTGATAAAGCATGTGTCGTGTGTCTGCAGTTGGGGGTTACATCAGCTTCAACCAAATCAAATGGACCAGACTTATTTTAGAAAGTAGGGGAGGTGATGTTGATTAATACTTTAATAATTTTATTCATAAAAATCTGAAATGGTCTATTAAAGAAGTAGGGAAGGTGGTTCTCCCAGGAAAGGACTTTGGACAGACAGAAAAGTATATCTATTGTAAATATTTTAAAAATTACTTAATAACTAATCCATCATTTAACTTTTAATTAATTTTTAAAGATTTTTATTTATTTGACAGACAGAGATTACAAGTAGGCAAGAGAGGCAGGCAGGGAGAGAGAGGAGGAAGCAGGCTCTCCTCGGAGCAGAGAGCCTGATGTGGGGCTCGATCCCAGGACCCTGGGATCATGACCTGAGCTGAAAGCAGAGGCTTTAACCCACTGAGCCACCCAGGTGCCCCAATTTTTAATTAATTTTATTAAATATTTTTACCACTCTTGTTAGTGCTAAATGGTTTTTAAAATTTTATACTAGCCTTAGGAATATTTCTTATTTTACTACACTCTCCCACATGGGTGTTATTTTCTAAATATGCTGTTAACTTAATAGATTAAAAATGGTACCTCATTTAGATTTTCTTTTTTCATTTAACATCCATCATAATTATTTTTTGTAATTGTAATTTAGTTGGCTTTTTACTCTTCCATTTGATTGATTTACCATAGATTCCAAGCTAATTTTCCAATTTTTGGTCATTTACATTGCTTTATGTCTTTTTTTAAACCTTTGTAGGTAATAATACTACAAGTATTTTACATACCCATATACCAACCAAAAACCCATTTTGGTTTTTGCCTCTGTTGAGTTTTTTCTTTTGGAAAAATTCTAATGATATTCTTGCATCAAAGGTGTAAACATTTTGATGCCCTTGCTTTCAAAGACTTTCACTGACTTGTGTTTTTACTAATGTGTTGTTCTTGTATCATGTTTGCTAACATAGAGCATTATTTTTAAATATGTGTTAAGTACAAAAAATGATCTCAGATTGTTTTAATTTACAGTTCTTTTTTTAAAGATTTTATTTATTTATTTGACAGAGAGAGACACAGCTAGAGAGGGTACACAAGTAGGGGGAGAGAGAGGGGGAGTGAGAGAAGCAGGCCTCCTGCTGAGCAGGCAGCTGATGTGGGACTGAGCCACCCAGGCGCCCCTTAATGTACGGTTTTAAAGTAACAGACATTTTTCAGTGAATCCTCAACTCCCATCTTCTTACCTTGTTAGAGTATAAATACCAGATATACCCCCTGTGCTTTATTTAATTTTTTCTTGTACCCAGGTCTGGTCCATCGAACTCACATGTCATCCTGTCGTGTGGATAAGCCCTCTGAGATAGTAGATGTTGGAGACAAAGTGTGGGTGAAGCTTATTGGTCGAGAGGTAAGGTTCCGTGCAACTTTCATGTTGTTAGAAAGACTGAGGAAAAGCCGGGGCGGGGCGGGGGGGAGACAGTGTTGGTATTTAATAATGGCGAATGTGTATATATTGTTAACTGTGGCTGATTATCTTATTTTTGAATCCTGTCACTATATTCTGTCCTGAATTGAAATCTTCTGGTTGCTGTCCTGTAAACTCAGAAGGGATGCGGTATAAACTATAATAAGTGTGGTGCAATAAGTACATTTTTATAGAACTTTCCTGAAGTTTATCCAAGTGGCTGGTGGGGGGAAAAAAACCAAAAAGAGAGAAGAAAACTTAATTTATGGGACTAGTCTTTGTCGTAAATTTCAAAGAATAGCTGCCAGGTATACTTTAGTTTGGACCAAAACAATAAAAGACATAGAGTTTCCCGTTATTGCTCCAAATACCTGGCACCATGCAATGTGAGGCAAGTGAGAAAGGTCTGAAGGACCCTGTTAACAGCAGCTCACTTGAGGGCATGAGGGCTGTGGATGTGGGCAGCCTGCTCTTATACTGGAGAATGGCAGGGGAGAGAGGTCTGAAAGAGATTTGATTTGAATGCTTGATATGTACTAGTCTGAGGGATATAAGAATGAGCCAGATCTAGGTGACCCCAGCTGTTAGGGAGCTTATATAGAATGTAACTGCATGAGACAAATATAAAAGTAAGCAAACATACATATGAAATAATTATAAATTATAATAAGTGCTGTAATGGGCTCAAGCACTATCAGCAGTAGATTTAGATAAAGTGGTCAGGAACAGGCTCTCTGGAAATGATGTATGAGCTGAGACCTAAAGGAAGAGGTACTGGTTATGTGAAAAATTAGAATAAGCATATTCTAGACAGAGAGAATGACTGATGTAGAGACCCCAAAGTGGAAAAAGGAGTCAGGTGTTGGAGGAAGCAAAAGAAGGCCTTCGTGTTTCAAAATGCACTAGACTAAGTCCAAAAGGGGATCTAGTCTAGTCTGGAATGTTTAGGAAATGAATTCTGGTCTCATGGATCTCTGAACCTATCATTATGCTGAACTTACCTGGAAAAACCAGGTTTTATATTCTTTTTTTTTTTTTTTTTTAAAGATTTTGTTTATTTATTTGACAGAGAGACACCACAAGTAGGCAGAGAGGCAGAGAGAGAGAGGATGGGAAACAGACTCCCCGACAAGCAGAGAGCCCGATGCGGGGCTCGATCCCAGGACCCGGGATCATGACCCAAGCCGAAGGCAGAGGCTTTAACCCGCTGAGCCACCCAGGCGCCCCCAGGTTTTATATTCTTCAAAGGCCTTGATTTTGGTTGGATTTTGGTTATCTCCATAAGCCTTGATTTCTGAGCCACCATTTCTGTCTTTCCTCCCCAGAAGAAGAATGAGATAAAAACCATTTCCTAAAGTTATTTTGCCACAAGATCTATTTATAATGCTCATTAGTACCCCCAGTGTTTCTAGTATAGGACCTCAGCCATTAGAGGAGCTCAGTGTTTGTTATGATGATAAAAGCTTTGATGCTTAGTTAGATCATTTTAGACCAGCAGTCTAAATGGTGTACTCTTAGCTGTTGGTGATTGTTTTTGTCTTTTACAGATGAAAAATGATAGGATAAAAGTGTCCCTCTCCATGAAAGTCGTCAACCAAGGGACTGGGAAAGACCTCGACCCTAACAACGTTATCATTGAGTAGGTAAAAGTTTTGGAATGGCTACAATCCTACTTCACAAACCACAGAATGCTGTAGTGAATCAGGCTGACCTAGGAACTCTACCATTTATAGTCTGTGATATTGATGACTTATGTAGTCCTTGTGATCCCTGGATATCGATAACATCATACTGCATAGAGTTCTAAGATTGGATGCTAACATGCAAAGCACAGAAATGCCCCATCAGTGGTTTTGTTACCTTCCCCTTATTCTTTGTCTGCCCTTTAACCAGTTAGCCAACAAGCACTCCTGAAGCATCTTCTCCTTGTCTCTCTCCTAGTATGGAGGCTCAAAAAAGATAAAGAGCATGTGGAAGAGTAGGATAATCTAGAAGCAACTCCAGTGGGGTTTAATGTATCTTGGGATAATTGTGTTCTGAATATGACATCTTACTTTCATTGGCTCTTCTTACCTTTCATTTAGGAGTGGAAGATTTGCTATCCATGTAGGCTGGTGATATAAGGAATTTGCTATCTGTCTCACAGGCTTTCTCTGTTGTATGCCAGTGGTTTCTGATCAGGAGTTCATAGTGCCCTAAGATTCCGTGAAGGGTTTCTGAACTGTTTCCAGTGTTTCAGAAAGCCAACCAAAATCATGCATTTACCTTCAGGTTAACCATGACTTTATTGTATTGCTTTTGATGTTAAAATATCACATTGTTTATCTCATGCTAATCAGGTGCTCTCAGTGACAATTATGTTATCAATTAATTTATTTTATTTTTTTTTTTTTGAAAGATTTTATTAGGGGTGCTTGGATGGTTCAGTTGTTAAGTGTTTGCCTTTGGCTGAGGTCATAAGATCAAGCCCCATGTCAGGCTCTCAGCTCAGTGGGAATCCTACTTCTCCCTCTCCAGCTCCCCCTGCCTGTGTTCCCTCTCTCTCTCTCAAATTAAAAAAAAAAAAAAAAAAAAAAAGATTTTATTTGTGAGAGAGAAAGAAAGCATGAGAGGAGGGAGAACGGGAAAGAGAGAGAAGCAGACTCCCCTGAAGCGGGGATCATGACCTGAGCTAAAGGCAGACACTTAACTGAGCCACTCAGGTGCCCCAGTTATTGATTAATTTAAAAAAACAAGGAAAATAAATGTTTGAGTGGGATCTTGGTGGGTAAAAGTTGGGAAACCCTTATATTTATAGTTCTAAGCAAAATCACTGTGGATACAAAGTAATTTTACCTAAAAGGGAGGGAATTGATATTTATTGGATATATACTATGTGCCAGGCATTATGCAAGGCAGTTTATGTACATTTGTGCGTCTGATTCTCTTAAGAACCTCCACTGTGGGTATTATCTCCATTTTACTTTATATTCTTAGTTTCTTTCTTTCCTTTCTTTTCCTTCCTTTTTTCTTTTCTTTTTTTAAAAGATTTTATTTATTTTTTTGACAGAGCACAAGCAGGGGGAGCGACAGGCATAGGGAGAAGCAGACTCCCCACTGAGCAGGGATTCCCCATGCGGGGCTCGATCCCAGGACCCTGGGATCATGACCTCAGCCAAGGGCAGACACCTAACTGACTGAGCCACCCAGGCACCCCCTGCTTTTCCTAAAAATTTTATTTTTGGGCGCTTGGATGACTCAGTTGATCAAGCATCTGACTCTGATTTCAGGTCAGGTCATGATCTCAGGGTCCTCAGATTGAGCCCTTTGTTGGGCTTCCTACTCAGGGAGTTGTCTGCTTGTTTCCCTTTCACTCTGCCTCTCTCCAAATGTACACTCTTCTCTTTCTCGCTTCTCTTTCTAAAATAAGTAAATAAATCTTTAAAAAAAAAAGATTTTATTTTTAATCAATCTCCACACCCAGTTGTAGGGCTTAAGCCCACAATTCCAAGATCAAAAGTTATATGCTCCACTGATGTGCCAGCCAGACGTCCTTATACTCCTAGTTTCTATCTTTTTTTTTTAAATTTTTTTAAATTTATTTATTTGTCAGAGAGAGAGCGAGCACAGGCAGACAGAGTGGCAGGCAGAGGCAGAGGGAGAAGCAGGCTCCCCGCCGAGCAAGGAACCCGATGTGGGACTCGATCCCAGGACGCTGGGATCATGACCTGAGCCGAAGGCAGCCGCTTAACCAACTGAGCCACCCAGGCGTCCCGATTTTTTTTTTTTTTTTGGTTAAAGATTTTATTTATTTATTTGTCAGAGAGAGAGAGAGAGAGCGAGCACAGGCAGACAGAGTGGCAGGCAGAGGCAGAGGGAGAAGCAGGCTCTCTGTCGAGCAAGGAGCCCAATGTCGGACTCGATCCCAGGACGCTGGGATAATGACCTGAGCCGAAGGCAGCCGCTTAACCAACTGAGCCACCCAGGCATCCCCCTAGTTTCTATCTTAATGCTTGGTGATAAGTAATTTCCTTGTGGTTAATGACAAATTATAGTAGGTCAAGGACCTGAACTAGGACACAGAAGCAAGGGCCCTGTTTACCAAACATGATGCTTCTAGCTGTTGCATGTGACTTTTGAGTTTTTCCATATTTTTGTAGTTTCATCTCTAAATATTGACATGTTTGTAAGTCTGATTATTGACAAAACACCTTTCAGTTATAGTAGAAAATGTTTTATAACTCAGAGCTCAGTAATTTTATTTAAGTCTGGCATTTACTGATTATATTATAATAAATTGCTTCTGCTCCAAAGAATCCTGTGCTATATACAGACTCATTAAAAAGCAAGGGAATTTCCCGAAGTCACTCTTGTAGGATTAAAATGTGAAACAAGTAAAATGAAAGGGCTACTTCTCTGTCTCAGAACAAGGGTAGAGAAGGGAAGGGGCTCTCTGGTTTCGTGCTGTACAGGTTTGTATGTATAGGCTATTTCTAGTAAAAACCAAGTGGCCAAACAGAAGCGTTTGTTGTAAACTCTTTCTAGAGCTGAATCCAGGAAAGAAACATGATATAGTGGAATGATGATGAGAGGTTTTAGAGTTAGACATAAATCAGAAAGAGTCCTAGTTCTGCTGCAAACTAGTATATGACCTTGAGCAGACTCCTCCGACCCTCAGCTTACTATCAGATAGAGGGGATGATGCCAATGTCTCAGAAATGATGGAATGATTTAAATACTGGCTTATTTGTAAAGAGCCAGATTAATGTCTAGTCTATAGTAGAAACTCAGTATATGGTAGCTACTTGTAGTTACTGTTTGTTTGTTTTTTTTAAGATTTTATTTATTTTTTTGACAGAGATCACAAGCAGGCAGTGAGGCAGGCAGAGAGAGAGAGGAGGAAGCAGGCTCCCTGCTGAGCAGAGAGTCTGATTCGGGACTCAATCCCAGGACCCTGAGATCATGACCTGAGCCGAAGGCAGAGGCTTTAACCCACTGAGCCACCCAGGTGCCCCTGTAGTTACTGTTTTTAAAAGATCTCTTTGTTTTTCTTCGGTGATTATCATACCTTTTCTTTTGAAAGAATGTGTAAGACCTAGGAGAACAGGGGACGTAACTCTTTCTTATCTCCCAGAGTGCCTGATGTGTAGTGATTATTAATTAGTGTTTTCATTTACTAATTTATTCATCAAGTATTTTTTGGGTTCATATTCTGTATTAGGTACAATGACCATACCAGGTTTTCTGCCTAAGGGCCTTACTGCCTAGTATAATGAGATAATTATGCAGGTCACTTTAATAAAAAGCAAATGTAATAAATGCCAAAAGAATAGGTTAAATAGGAATTAGCTTGAAGATGATGAATTGATTTCAGGCCCCGATGGCTGGAAGAGAGGTGGAATTTGAGCAAGTTCTAGAAGAACAGATAAGATTTTGTCAGGCAGCAGGGGAAGGAATGGTATTCCTGACAGAAGAAATGATTTAAGGAAAGGCATGAGGTAGGAAAGCACAGGGCACATTTATGAGTCTTGTTTAAGAAAAGAAGAGGATACAGTCAAGTACTAGAATGTAAGGCTTGAAAGGTATGTTGGGGTCAGATTGTGGAGAGCTTTGACTTTGACTATCAGTCAAAGAGCATTAATTTTTTTTAAAGCCCTGGAGCATTTGCTTTCTGTTCAGGTCATAATCTCAGGGTCCTGGGATCAAGCCCCACATCGGGCTCCCTGCTCAGCAGGGAGTCTGCTTCTCCCTCTTTTCCCCACTTGTGCTCTCTCTTGCTATCTCTGTCTCGCTCTCAAATAGATTAAAAAAAAAATACTAAAAAATTTTTTTAAGCCTTTAGGGGGAGAGGCTGCTGATCAGATTAATCTCTCCTTGTACCCCATTCTCTGATCTCACCCTGTTATGGTTGGTGGCTTAGTGCTGTCTCCAGCCACCCACAGTTTGTCAGCTTTCATTTTCCATCAGTATCTAACTATCTTAATATCATCTCCTGAGTCCGAGAGTGTTAAAGGGCATCTGTAAATGGAAAAGGGGAAAGGCAGTTTCCAGCTAGGTTTAGCCAGCGTAGCATAGTCTTCGAGAAGAGTGTGGTTCACCACTATAATTATCACCACGTATAATTATTATATGTCTCCTTCTGCTGCTAGACTGTAAGCTCCTTGAGGAAGAAGGTATCCCACCTTTTTGACACACTCATCATTGGCACTGGTGCTTGCCACTTAATAGTTGACCAAAAGAAAGGTTAATTCAGTTGTGTGCCTTGCTTGGAGGGACTGGAGGAGGAAACTTGTTACTATGTAGATCATGCAAAGTAGCAAGGCCTAAACCAGCATGGCAGTGAGCACAGAAAAGGGAGGAAGGCAAGTGACTCATTTGTTGAGTTGAGTATTGGATGGGAGTTATGATTTGGCTTGTCATATGTTAGAATCCCCAGAATATTGGAATTGTTTACAATGAAGGTTTGTTTAAGCTGCGACTCATAGCCACTTGAAACTTAGCTCCACAGATAAGGATATCTGAATGCCATGGAGTTTGTCACTTGCTCAACTTATGTCCCCAAGATCCTGTCCTGGTTTTTAATTAATTAATTTATTTAATTTTATTTATTTATTTGAGGGAGCGAGAGAGTGAATGCACAAAGGGGAGGGAGAAGCAGACTTCCTGCTGAGCAGGGAGCCCAATGTGAGACTCAATTCCAAGACTGAGACCATAACCTAAGCCGAAGGCAGACATTTAATGGATTGAGCCAGCCAGGTGCCCCTTCTCTCTCTTCCCTTTTATTTAAAAATTATTTATAGTGGTAAGAACACCTAACATGAGATCTACCCTCTTAACAAATTTTTAAGTGTACTATATAGTATTGTTGACTAGGTAAAATGTATAGCAGAGCTCTAAAATTTAGTTCTTCTTATTTAACTGAAACTTTATACCTGTTGATAAGTAACTCCCATTTCCCTCTGTACGCCCCCTCTTGGTTTTTATTTTATTTTATTTTATTTTTTTAAAGATTTTATTTATTTGACAGACAGAAATCACAAGTAGGCAGAGAGGCAGGCACAGAGAGAGGGGGAGACAGGCTCCCTGCCGAGCAGAGAGCCCGATGCGGGGCTCGATCCCAGGACCCTGGGATCATGACCTGAGCCGAAGGCAGAGGCTTTAACCCATTGAGCCACCCAGGTGCCCCCCCTCTTGGTTTTTCTAACTCAAGCTTTATTCTTTGAAAGGACGCTCTCCCATGACCATACCAGAGTGTTGACCCCTGTCCTTTGAATAAGATTATGCTAGGGCAAAACCTGGGAATTGGAGTAGACATTTTCTTTTTCTTTTTTTTTTAAGATTTTTAATTTATTTATTTGACAGAGATCACTAGTAGGCAGAGAGGCGTGGGGGGAAGCAGGCTCCCTGCTGAGCAGAGAGACCGATGTGAGGCTTGATCCCAGGACCCTGGATCAAGACCTGAGCCGAAAGCAGAGGCTTTAACCCTCTGAGTCACCCAGGCACCCGCCTTGAGCAGACATTTTCAAAACTTAAATCATATGCTTGCTTGCACTGTCCCACTGGATAGCCATTAAGTTACATATGGTTATTTAAATGTAAATGAAAATTAAATAAATTTAATCCAATTCTTCAGTTACACTAAGCAAATTTAAGTGCTCAATGGCCACAGATCTAAATATTAGTCAATAGTACAGACATAAATTTATAGAACTTGTCCATCATTGCATTCTTTTGGACATTGGTATGCTAGATGGAATGTGTACTTCCCAGATACAGAAAAAAATAAGACACAGACTTTATTTTTTTAAAGATATATTTACATATTTGAGAGAGAGAGCCTGAACACAGGGAGGGGTAGAGGGAGAGGAACAGCGAGAATCTCAGGCAGACTCGGTGCTGAGCTTAGAGCCCAACATGAGGCTTGATCCTACCACCCTGGGATCGTGACCTGAGCCAAAATCAAGAGTCAGATGCTTAGCCAACTGGGCCACCCAGGCACCCCAAACATAGTCTTTTTTTTTTTTTTTTTAAGATTTTATTTATTTAACAGAGATCACAAGTAGGCAGAGAGGCAGGAAGAGAGGGAGGGTGGAGCACTCTCTGCCAAGCAGAGAGCCTGATGTAGGGCTCGAACCCAGGACCCTGGGATCATGACCTGAGCTGAAGGCAGAGGCTTAACCCACTTGAGCCACCCAGGTGCCCCAAACATAGTCTTTATCTTTGATGGTATCTTTCATGGTACAGAGGGTGAGCCAAAATGTAAGCAAATCTAACAAAACGACCAGATGTTGTGGGAACACAAAAGAGTAATTAACCCTGCCTCTGGTGGTAGGGAACATTTTAGCGAACATGTGGTGTGTAAGCTGAACTGAAGAAGGACCAGGATGGAATATGGCGTATCTTGGTCTTTCTGTTTCCTCTCTAGAACCAGTGTATCCCATGAAACTGTTAGCTAAAATGCATTAGGTGGGTAGTTTTGTTCTGTTCTGATGCTGTCATCCTGCGTTTCTCTGGGTAATGCAGCTTTTTTGGCAAAATATTTCTGTTTTTGCTGGACTCTATAGAGACTTGGTGAATAGTTGGAAAAGCTTAGGTGAAGTAAAAGTTCAAAGTTAAAGAGGTTCAGGTAAGGAAAAAATATTTGGAGGCAAGAGCACAGAATTTTTTTTTTTAAATTTATATATTTGTCAGAGAGAGAGGGAGAGAGAGCGAGCGAGCACAGGCAGACAGAGTGGCAGGCAGAGGCAGAGGGAGAAGCAGGCTCCCTGCCGAGCAAGGAGCCCGTTTTCTTTGAGAGAGAGAGAAAGAGAGCATGAGTGGAGGGAGGGGCAGAGGCAGAGAGAATATCAAGCAGAATCCCTGCTGAGTGCAGAGCCCGATGCTGGGCTTGATCCCATGACCCCACGATGAGATTTGAGCCGAAACCAAGAGTTGGATGCTCAACCAGGTGCCCCAGGAGCATAGAGATTTCAACAAACATTATTAAGTTTTACTTTATTTTATTTTATTTTTAAAAAGATTTTATTAAATTGTTTGGCAGAAAGAGAGAGAGAGCACACAAACAGGGAGAGTAGCAGGCAAAGGGAGAACCAGGCTCCTCGCTGAGCAGGGAGCCCATGTGGGACAGGTCCCAGGACTCTGGGATCATGATCTGAGCCGAAGGCAGACGCTTAACGACTGAGCCCCCTAGGCGTCCCTCAGCAAACATTTATTGATGCTGTTGCTTGCCAAGCTTTGGGCTAAGGTATGAGGAAACAAACATAAGTAAGATACTGCAGAAAGGGCTCACAATCTAGAGAAGAAACATTAATGTATCAGGCAATAAAGGGCTAGGACTTTATTTAGGCAATATGTGCTAGGACTGCAGTGTGTATAGGCTACAGTCTGAGTTTCAAAAAAAGAGTGATCCAGAGTGACATTCTTCTGTCAAACATTTCTGAGTACCTACTCTGTGCAGATACTATGTGTTATGGTAAAGGTCAAAGAAAGAGACATCTGGGGTGTTTAGGCTCTGCTGCTGGCAGGAGTGTAATTGGTAAACATTATAGAAAACTGGCTGGCAGTGCTTGCTACCTCTGATGCCCTACAACCCAGTATAGTGTTCCACTCCTACCGGGAGCGAGGCATTTCCCAACAGAAATGCGTATCTGTATCTGTCACCAAAAGATGTGCTAGAAAGTTCATAGAAGAAGTACTGTTCATAGTAGAAGCTACTCAGGTACCCATCAATAGCAGAATACTTTATGGCAGTGAGAATCAGTTATCTACAACTGTACACGGCAATATGGAGGGATCTCACAAATGAGTGAAAGAAGCCAGATACAGAAGGGTCCATACTGTATGATTCCATTTACACAATTTGCAAAAACCAATACAATTAATCTATGCTGTTAGAAACCAGCATAATGATTACCCTTGGAGGGGCCTTGGAGGTGCTGGCAATGTTCTGTTTCCTTATCGGAGTGATGGTTTCCTGGGTATGTTCAAATTGTGAAAACCAATCAAGCTGTATGCTTATAAACACTTTGTGCCTATATTATACTTTAGTAATAAACGTAGAATTTTTAAGAAATGATAGAGGAATGTGAACAAAGAGATGAGTTCTAGTTGAGGGCCTCAAGAGAAGACTTGATAGAAGGAGAGGTGGTGACTAAGCTGAGCTTTGAAATGTTTGGGGGTGGTGAGGTGGGAGGAAAGAGGGGAGGCAGCATTTCAGAGAGAGGGAACTATGAGCAAGGGCGTTGAACCATCTGGAGAAGGTCAGCTAGTCTTTTTTGGCTAGCACATCTCATGCAAGTAAATTTCGGGCTGGAGAAGCAGGTTAGAGACAGACCATGGAAGGCCTCAAGTACCAAAGTAAGGAATTTAAGCTTGATGTTCTAGGAAGTCTTTGAAGGTCTTTTAAACCCGGGGTGACTGTGTCAGGGTTATTGGGGGCTTAGCGAGGTAATTATATCTTCATCCTCTGTGCATTGGTGAGCTGAAGGCATCTCATTCATAATTATTAATTCAGAGCCTGTCCTGAATGAAAAAAAAAATCTGTTTCATGTTGTTGCTTTCCCCACTTGTCTCCCCATGCAGGATGCTTTTCCTTCTTTCTCCCTTCTACCTGCCAAAGACAGAAGAAAAACCCAGCGTACAGCATTACCTTCTAGTATCTCTGGCCACATCTCTTAAGAGGGCCAACAGTCAGTATCCTTTTCATTATAGGCAAGAAGAGAGGCGGCGGCGGTCCTTCCAGGATTACACTGGGCAGAAGATCACCCTCGAGGCTGTCCTGAACACCACCTGCAAAAAGTGTGGCTGTAAAGGTAAGGTGAAGCCTCTGCCGGACCAGTCCTTCCTCCTTGTGATGGACCTTGACTAGGTGGTGGTGGGGGCGGGGGTGCCTGGTTTGGGTGTGGCTCACCCTGCTTTTTAGTCAGTGATGGCCTCACCTGCTCATGCTGTTAATCCTCCTAGACTCTTACCAGAATTCATGCCTTTTCTGTGTCCTCTTCTGAATGCTGGCCCTGCCGGATACTCTACTGTCCACCCCACCCCGACCCGTGGTTGATGCCCTGAATGGGCAAGATCCCCATGTACTGCAACCGAAGGGGGGAGAGTGTTGGATTATGGTTAGCACTGTAAATTTTTATCCCCAAGGACCATTACTATTCTGCAGCAAAAATGAAGTGATTTGGAAATACATTGCTCAAGGATCCAAGTCAGACCCTTTCTTGCTCTTCCTTGTTTCTTTAACTTCAGATTTCTGAATACAGTCTCCTTTTAGTACTAAAGAACACAGGCTGGCTGCTTGCTCAGGTTTCTTCTGGTCTTACTCAGGTGATTGAGAGCGCTCTCAGCCTGACTTCCCTCGTCAGAGCTATCATGAGAGGGATTGCCAGCATCTCATTTTCAGAGTGACCTCAATTTGTCACTCCTTCTCCTTTGCCTTCTATTTACCTGGCTTTCTTGATTTTTCTACAACAGTTGGTAGTGGATTTGTGCCCTGATTGGTGTGGGAGTTAAGCCACTACTTACTATTAAAGTAGAGGGAGGAAGGAAAAAAAAATGAAAGAATACCTCCTCAGGGGAATTGTGTAAACATTCCAGATATTTGAAAAACTATGCTGTATTCCCCTTCCAGGCACCATCTAGCTTCTGGATTCAGTTTACGCATAGCTTTTTGATGATCTCATGGGATCATCTGTGCCCTTGAAATAGGGTCTACACAGGCTTGGATAAAATCAGCTCTGTAGTAGCTGTTAAAACGGCTGCTTGATAGCACTGAAGGTTCAGGGAGGGTGGGTCCTCTTACCTTCAGCTTACTCTAACCAGGTGTTACATGAGGCAGAGAAGAATAATGAGAGATGGAATTTGGTTTAGTTAGCAAAGGTCAAGCCCTAGGTGGTTGGCTTTGGTGCAGCAGGAATAGTATAGAGCAGGGAGGCATGAGACCTGGAGTAAGTCTTATCTCTGCTGCTCTTTTTGTGACCTTGAGCTACTTCTCTACTCTGGGTCTTTATATCTGCACATGCAGTGCTGTATTTGATGATCTCTAAGGCCCTTGCCAAATCTGACAGTCTGAGTGTTGAGTGCCCCAGGTGACTGCCTGTCTCTCAGTGTGTTAGCTTGGATGTGAATGCCACCTTTCTGCCAGCTGCCTAAGAGCTCTCTTCCTGTAGGGCTTGGCCCGCTACTCGGCTCCCTCTGCTAAGCATTCTGCTCTCTGGAGCAGCCTTTCAATGTCAGGAATAAGTTCCAAGCAGATCTTTAAAAATTACTAAGCCCCATTGCTAATGGAAGGCAGCACAAGCCTGCTTCCCCTGCCATTTCCAAAGCAGTGCCAGTGTTTCCCACAGCTCTAGGACCAGCTGCTGGTCTGGCTCTGGTTGAATGGGCAATGCCATCTTGAGGTGACAGAAAATCTGCTCGTAATTCAGCAGCTGCTCTGAATGAACTCAGTAATACTTCTTCAAGCAACCAGCCCCTTTCAGGAGCCTCTGGGGAAGCTCCACCTGCCAAGAGGAGAGGCTGCTTCTCCCCTCCCTACCTTTACTACCTCTCTTCTGCAGGCCACTTCGCAAAGGATTGTTTTATGCAACCAGGAGGGACCAAATATTCTCTGATACCTGATGAGGAGGAGGAGAAGGAAGAGGCAAAGTCAGCAGAGTTTGAGAAGCCTGATCCCACGAGGAATTCTTCTAGAAAAAGAAAGAAGGTGAGTGCTGTCTTGCTTTTATTTATCATATTTTTTAGAGTTTTAAAATAAAAATATACTAAAAAAATAGAATAAAAATGTACTTTTTGCAGAAATTTTAGAAGTCCTGAAAAACATAAAGAATATTAGGATCTCCTGTAATCTTTCCATCCAAAGAGACTTACGGTATATTTGGTACATTCCAATCTTTTTGCTTGGTAGTGATGATAGATAGCTACATGTACATTTAAACACAAAATTATGGTTGTACTAGGTCTAGTTTATATTATACTTTTTTCATTATACGTATCAAAATAATTTTCTAATATCTTTAAGTGTTCAAAAACTTGATTTAAGAACAACATACAATATTCTACCCTATGGCTGTATGATGGTTTATTTAATAATTTTTCTGTTGTTGGATATTTTTATTACTTCCACCTGAAGTCTTTGGCCATATCTCTTACTGTTTTCTTTGGATAAATCCCTAAGTAAGATTACTGAGTTAGGGCTTTAAGGTTCTTGATACATATTATCAAATTGTCTTTCCAGAAAGTACTTCTCTGTGCCCAGTGGTGGATAAGAGTGCCTATCTCACAGAGTTCTATCTCCTGTATACTGATTACAGCAGAACAGTTAATAAAACAGACATTATTATGGTGCTGAAAAAGACAGGGCATTTGTTGCATGCTGCCCAGAGAGGGAACAGAAAAAAACTGTGTTATAGTTTGGTCAGGAAATAGTTGTTCTCATATTGTGTGTTATCTTTCTAATTGTGTCCAGCTATTGGGTTTTTGTTTCATTTTGTTTTTTAAAAGCTTCAGCAATCTTTTGTTGAGTGGTCTTTTTGTTCCAGGTAGTGCAACCCTAGGATAAAAAAAACTATGATCAGGTCCTTGTCCTCAGTGGGCATTCCCTACAAATTAAGCATTACTTCATTTTATAGGGGAGAAAAATGTCCTTTTTAGCATTGTAAGAACTAGCTAAGTATATGAATAATAGTTTCTTGATCTATATATTCTCTCCCTGGTGATCACATCCCTCGAAAGACTTAAACTGCCTTGATGACTCCCACATCCCTAACTAGTATCCCACAGGTACCTCAGACTTTGGCTTAGAGTCCATCAGACCCAGGTTTGAGGCCCTGTGTGTTATAGACCACCTGTGTAACTTTGGGCCCTCCTTAATTTTCAAAGGAGGATTGTTGTGGTCTTTGATGACAGTGTTCCTTGTGAGGGCATGCCCAGCTCCCCAAGATACATAGAAAACACTGACAAGTTAAGTGCTTAATTAATGTTGGCTGTCATGACTACCATTCTGTCATCTTTAGCCCCCCTCCCTACACACACACACAAACACACACACACACACACACACTATAAAAACACCATCCTTCTATCTTGTATTACTTGTTTCTATCCTTCTATCTTGTATTACTTATTTTATTTTATTTTTTTTTAATATTTTTATTTATTTATTTGACAGAGATCACAGTAGACAGAGAGGCAGGCAGAGAGAGAGAGAGAGGGAAGCAGGCTCCCTGCTGAGCAGAGAGCCGGATGTGGGACTCGATCCCAGGACCCTGAGATCATGACCTGAGCCGAAGGCAGCGGCTTAACCCACTGAGCCACCCAGGCGCCCTGTATTACTTATTTTAATGACAGTAATAACCTGCCAGAAGGAAACCAGCATGTCATTTGTTTTCCTCTCCTTTCCATCCCATATCTGTTCAGTCACTGAGTCCTGTTAGTGGCGCCATCTAAGTATTCTTTTCTTTTCCTTCCCCTTCCTTCTACCATGTGCTGCAGTCTCTCCTGTCTCTCACTCACAAACTCTTGAACTAGCCGAGGGACATTTTATTTGCCTTTTACCTCTTAGTTCCAAGTTCCCAGGAGTTGGGTCTAGGCATCTGTTTTTTGGTTTTTTTTTTTTTAAGCATCTTTATCTCACTGCTTGATTCTCTTCATTATTATGACTTTTTTACCCTCTGCTTTAACTCTGAATGTTGGGGTGCTCTAAGGCTGTCTTGTTACTCCCTTCTGTTCTCTGACCACCTCCTCTCTGGGTAACCTCATCCTGTCCTATGGTTTTGAATACTACTTACATGGTAATAATACCCAGATTAAGTATTTGTATCATTATTTTTATCCAAATCTGTAATTCCATCCCTGACTTTCTTTGGCACTTCAGATTTAGAACTCCATCTGCCTACTTGACATCTTCATCTAATTGTCAGGTTTGCATTAGGCTTAACACACCCCACAGCTCTTTAATTTTCCTATCCAAAGCTGCTCCTTCCACATTTTACCCTCTCTCAGTGAATAGATCACCATTCTCTGAGTTGCTCAAGCCAAAATCTATAGGCTTTGTATTTGGTGTTACTGTTGTTTTCTTTAAATTGTGGTAAAATATCCATAACATAAATTTTACCATCTTTTAAAATTTTTTATTTATTTATTTTTTATTTATTTTTAAATTTTTAATAAATTTTACCATCTTAACCACTTAAAAATTTTCTAAGTTTTATTTAAGTAATCTCTACACCCAACACGGGGCTCAAACTCATGGCCCCAGGATCAAGAGTAATGTGCTCTTCCAACAGAGCCAGCCAGGTGCCCCCCCATATTACTCTTTCTTTCTTTCTTTCTTTCTTTCTTTCTTTCTTTCTTTCTTTCTTTCTTTTTCTTTCTTTCCTTCCTTCCTTCCTTCCTTCCTTCCTTCCTTCCTTCCTTCTTTCTTTCTCTCACAGAGAGAGAGAGAGATCACAAGTAGGCAGAGAGGCAGGCAGAGAGAGAGGAGGAAGCAGGCTCCCTGCTGAGCAGAGAGCCCGATGCTGGGCTTGATTCGATCCCAGGACCCTGAGATCATGACCTGAGCCGAAGGCAGAGGCTTAACCCACTGAGCCACCCAGGTGCCCACCCATTCTTATTTTAAAGATTTATTCATTTTATTTTAGAGAGAGAGCACGTGCACATGTGTGCATGTATGGGAGGGGCAGAGGGAGAAAAATCTCAAGCAGACTCCCTGCCGAGCTAGGAGCTCTATGCAGGGGCTTGATCTTACCACCCTGCGATTGTGACCTGAGCCAAAATCAAGTCAATACTTAACCGACTGAGCCACCCAGGCATCCACCATCTTAGCCATTTTTTTTAAAAAGATTTATTTATTTATCTTAGAGAGAGAGCATGAGTGGGAGGGGCTAAGAGAGAGAGAATCGCAGCGGAGAGCCCCACATGGGGCTTAATCTCACGACTCTGAGATCATGACCTGAACGGAAACCGAGAGTTGGCCCTCAACCGACTGCACCACCCAGGCACCCGTAACCTTTTTTACGTGTGCAGTTCTTTGGCATTAAGTAAATTCACATTGTTGTGTGGTCATAACCACCGTCCACCTCCAGAACTCTTCGTTTTGCAAAACTGAAACTGTGCCCATTAAACACTGACTCCTCATTCTTTCTCCGTGGCACCTGGGAACCACCATTGTACCATCAAGTGAGAAAAGGAGGTGAACATGAAAAAGAACATAGGCCTTTATTTGGGGTCTCAGAATTGCAATTAGTAGATCACAGATTTGTGTCACTCATTTACGGAAAGCCAAGGGTTTTTCTGAGAGAGAAGGAATTACACAATGTAGCTGCAGAAGAGAAGAACAGACCCTGCTAGTTTGGTGCTGACCAGCTGAGCCACTTCTCATGCCTGTCTTCTTGATTATTTGATCAGTGCTATCAAATGGAACTGTCATTGGTATGTAATAATTACCTTCCCTGTCCTCATGTGATCAAATACCAGTTGGTCTGTTGGAGTGTTATGAGCGGCTGCTTATACAGCAATTGCTGCTTCTGTCCCCGTTCAAGAGTCCATCAATTTGGAAAGGAAAATAGAGCTTCAAAATGGAGACTCTTACGTCCAGAAATTTTAGACAATTCCACATGACTTTCTGTCTGTATGAATTTAGACTACCTAGGTATCTCCTCTAAGTGGAATAACAGTATTTGTCTTCTTTTTTTTTTTTCTTTTTTAAGATTTTACTTATTTGTCAGAGAGGTAGAACACAAGCAGGGGGAGCAGCAGGCAGAGGGAGAAGCAGGCTCCCCACTGAGAAAGGAGCCGGTTGCGGATTTGATTCCAGGACCCTGGGGTCATGACCCAAGCTGAAGGCAGACACTTAACCAACTGAGCTACCAGGCATCCCAGTATTTGTTTTTTTATGACTGGCTTATTTGACTTAGTAAACTATCCTGAGGATATATAGCATGGGTTATTTTCCTTCCCCTTTAAGACTAAATAGTATTTCATTATGTGTACACACTACAGTTTGCTTATCCATTCATTTGTTGTTGGCCGTTGGGTTGCTCCCATCTTTTGGCTATTGTGAATAATGTTGCTATGAACATAGTTGTGTCAAATATTTCTTCAAGACCTGCTTTCAGTTCCTTTGGGTATATACTGGGAATTGGAGTTTCAGGATTATGTGGTAATTCTGTTCTGACTTTTAATTTTTTTTTCTTTTTTTGAGGAACCACTGTACTGTGTTTCATAGTGACTGTATCATTCCTACCAGTAGTGCACAGGGTTCCATTAGGGAGTAGTGTTTGCTAATTGTCATTTAGGTAAAAGTAGATGATGGTGGTATTCAGTTGTTCAGTTCTATGTCTTTCTCATTTTTAAAAAAATTTCCGGGTCCCTGGGTGGCTCAGTGGGTTAAAACCTCTGCGGTCAGCTCAGGTCATGATCTCAGGGTCCTGGTATCGAGGCCCGCATCGGGCTCTCTGCTCAGTGGGGAGCCTGCTTCCCCCCTCCCCACCTCTCTCTGCCTGCCTCTCTGCCTACTTGTGATCTCTGTCTGTCAAATTAAAAAAAAAAAAAAAATCTTAAAAAAAAAATTTCCAAGAGAGCGTTGTTAACATATCCAGTCACACCACATGTATTCCTATATAAAATCCTTCAGTGATTTTCCACAGTACTTAAAATAAAATCCAAATTGCCTCCTGTGAAAACAAACTGTCTAACCCTACCAGCTACTGCTTTTAGCAGGCAGTAAATTATATTTAGCCAAAGCATTGTTTTTTTTAAAAATATATTTATTTTTATAGTTACCTTCCACTTAAAGCATGGGATTCAGGCTTTCTATTTATAGTTGTTGTTATAAAGTTTCCCTTTTAGTAAAGCTTTTTTGTTTTTTCTTAAAGTGGAAATAAATCAAATTTTAAGAAAAATTTTAAGGGGTGAGGCTCCTGGGTGGCTCAGTGGGTTAAGCCTCTGCCTTTGGCTCAGGTCATGATCTCAGGGTCCTGGGATTGAGCCCTGCATAGGGCTCTCTGCTCAGCAGGGAGTCTGCTTCCCCCCTCTCTCTCTCTGCCTGCCTCTCTGCCTACTTGTGATCTCTCTCTCTGTCAAATTAAAAAAAAAAAAAATTAAGGGGTACCTGGGTGGCTTGGTCATTTAAGCATCCAGCTCTTGATTTCAGCTCAGGTCATTGTCTCAGGGTTGTGTGATTGAGCCATGAGTTGGGCTCCTCACTCAGTAGAGATCGAGATTCTCTTGCTCCCTCTCTGCCCCCACACCCATGCGTGGTCTCTTTCTCTCTCTCTCTCTCCCTTAAAACAAATTCATAAATCTAAAAAAAAATTTTTTTTAAGTAAAAAATAAGCAGTTTGTAAACACATGGAATAAAAACTGTGGCAATGGGGCGCCTGTGTGGCTTAGTGGGTTAAAGCCTCTGCCTTCGGCTCAGGTCATGATCTCAGGGTCCTGGGATCGAGCCCTGCATCGGGCTCTCTGCTCAGTGGGGAGCCTGCTTCCTCCACTCTCTCTCTGCCTGCCAGTCTGCCTACTTGTGATCTCTGTCTAATAAATAAATAAAATCTTCGAAAAAAAATTTGAAAACTGTGGCAATATTATAGGAATGGCACTTGGAAAACACTGATTTTGAGAGTGGGGATTTTTTTTAGTTTGGTACTATTCTCCTGTGAACCAAAGAAATAGAAATTTATAAACCCTACCTACTTCAGGCACTGCCTTCCAGAGGCTTCTGCAAACCTTCAGCATTGCCAGACTTAGCTCAGCTCCCTCACAGAGGCAACAACCCCAGACCTGTACTGCTGGCAGGATTGCTTATTTCTGAACACAGGTCTTAGACATACCTTTATTTTTCATGCTAGTGTTCCTAGAGCCTTTTTCATAGAGGTCTGAGGACTGTTTTAAAGAGGGAAAAGAGACGTTTCCACTATTTATAACCTCATTATTGAAATGTACAACAAAAGAGAGACAACCCATGACCTCACTACTTTACCAGGGTCTATACTGTTGAGGCACGTTTTTTCTACCAACTGTTTTCAGATACACATTTTACCTAGATGTGGTAAAGAGGTATATACCGTTTTGTTTCTTCCCTTTTTACCTTGTCATGAGCATCTTTCCAAGTTTGCCACACAGTCTTGTAGTGCTTATTTGCAGTGCGATCTAGTATCACGTCAGGTGGATGTGGAGGGATTAGGGGAGGCAGTGGAGAGTAGCACTTCAGAACCCGGGCTGTGAAACACATTGCCTGGGTTCTGATCTCAGCCACCTCCTCACTGTGGAACTTAGTGTAATTACTAACTTCTCTGAATCTGTTTCCCTGTGTGTAAAATGGGAGTAATAAGCATCTACTTCGTAAGGTTGTTAGGATGAGGTGATGCATGTGAAACTCTGAGCACCGTGGTGGGATACAGCACAGCCTGGCACGTGTCAGCTATGAGTGGCTGGTGCTTAAAAACGGGCTTTGTGGTCAGAGACTGGGTTTAAGTAGACACTAGGTTCAAGTAGTTCATTATATATTCTAGATACCAATCCTTAATTAGATGTGTGACTTCCTGCAAATATTTTCTTCCATTCTGTGAATTGCCTTACTCTGTTGATAGGGTCCTGTTTTTATTCCAGATTTACATTTTTATTTTTGATTTTATTTATTTATTCGTGAGAGACAGAGAGAGAGAGAGAGGCAGAGGGAGAAGCAGGCTCCCTGCTGAGCAGGGAGCCCATTGTGGGACTCAATCCCAGAACCCCAGGATCATGACCTGAGCCAAAGGCAGACACTTAACCATCTGAGCCACCCAGGTGCCCCCAGATTTACATTTTTATTTTTTATTTTTTTAATTTTTTAATTTAAAAATTTTTTAAAGATTTTATTTATTTGACAGAGATCACAAGTAGGCAGAGAGGCAAGCAGAGAGAGAGGGGGAAGCAGGCTCCCTGCTGAGCAGAGAGCCCGATGCGGGGTTCGATGCGGGGCTCGATACGGGGCTCGATCCCAGGACCCTGAGATCATGACCTGAGCTGAAAGCAGAGGCTTTAACCCACTGAGCCACCCAGGTGCCCCCAGATTTACATTTTTAAAAAAACACACCTAGAACTTACTATGTTAGCCACTTTTAAGTGTATGACTTTTCATGGTGGTGTGAAGTACATTCTTGTAATCATGTGTTTTTTAAAAGATTTTTAAAGATTTTATTTATTTGAAAGAGATCACAGGTAGGCAGAGAGGCAGGCAGAGAGAGAGAGAGAGAGAGGAAGGGAAGCAGGCTCCCTGCTGAGCAGAGAGCCCAGTGGGGGGCTCATGGGATCATGACCCGAAGGCAGAGGCTTTAACCCACTGAGCCACCCAGGCATCCCTGTAATCATGTGTTTTGATGCACAAAAATTTTAATCTTGTTGAAGTCCAACTTACCAACTTTTTCCTTTTGTTTCCCATGATTTTGGTGTCATACTCAAGAAACCATTGTTAAATCCTATCATGAAGCTTCCCTGCTCTGTTTTCTTCTAAGAGTTTTATAGTTTTAACTTCTGTATTTAGGTCTTTGACCCATTTTAAGGTTTTTTTTCGTATATGGTGTGACTCCAACTTTTTTTGGGGGGGGGGGGCGGCATGTGGATCTTTCCAGTTATCCCAGCACCAATTTTTCAAAAGAACTGTCCTTTCCATACGGACTGGTTTTAGCATCATTATTAAAAATCATTTAACATATATGTAAGGTTTTAGTTCTGGTTGACTACTCTATTCCATTGGTCTGTACATCTCTCTGTATGCTCTGCCACACTATTTTGATTACTCTAACTTTGTAGGAAGTTTTGGAGTTGGGAAAGGTCAGTCCCCTAACTTTGTTCTTCTTTTTCAAGATAATTTTGACTGTTTGTGGCCCCTTGAGATTCCAGATGAAGTTTAGGATGGATTTTTTGATTTTTACAAAAAATATTATTGGGATTTTGATAGGGTTGCATCAGATCTGTAGATTGCTTTGTGTGGTATTGGGATATTAACCATATTAAGTCTCCCAGTCCACAAACGTGGATATTTTTCTGTTTATTTGCGTTATTCTTAATTTCTTTCAGCAGCGTTTTACAGTGTTCTGTGTACAAGTCTTTTTCCTCCTTCGTTAAGTTTGTTTTTTTTTTAATGCTATTGTCACTGAATTGTTCTCTTTATTTCCTATTTGGATTACGCATTGTTAATGTATAGAAAGAAATATATACACACACACAAATATATGTATATATACAAATGTTTATGTATATGTGTATACACATATATACAAATGTGTGTGTGTATATATATATATATATATATATATCTAGTTAATGTATAGAAATGCAACTGATTTTGGGGTGTTGATTTTGTATCCTGCAACTTTGCTGAATTCACTTAGCAGTTCTAACAGTTGTTTTATGGAATCTTTAGGATTTTCTGCATTTAAGATCATGTCTGCAAACAGGTGACTTGACTTTTTAATAGAGCTGGGTATTTAACAGCTATTCTATTTATATGTTCCAAGGATTGATCTTTCTCTTTCAACCTTTTAGTGAGTAAACAATATATGTCAGATTCCTAAAGCGGTTCTGTGGATATTTCACTGTGGGTCTTTGGTTAAGTTGGTTTGCACTGCTTAATACATATGGTACAATGAGTTATTGCTTCATTTCTAAAGCTGCTTTGAAATATGTATTTCATTTCACCAAAACAATTATTAAGGATCTGCTAGGTGTGAGGCTCTTATATAAGCTGCTTAGTCAACCTGTTATCTTACCCCCCATCACTCTTCACTTAGTAGAGGAATGATCTGATGAACCATGACAGTAATAATCGTCATAACCTTATTATTTTCTAAAGTGCCTTTGTGTATTTGAACTTCTAACTCATGAGTTGTCTTTGATTAAAAAGTGATCTAGGGAGTTGAAATGTTTAAAAGTTCCCCCTTGATCCCCTCTGCCCCCCTGTTTCTACCAGGGTCTCATCTAGCATCATTGTCTTTTCACCTCATTGTTAATCCCTTCATGATCTTTGATGCCTTGTATTTGTTTAATGCTGATGGTTTGTAAAATATCTACATGTTTTTTATTTTGTTTTATCCTTATACACCCCTATGAAGTAGCCAGACTAGGTATTACTGTTCCATTTTACATATTAGGCAAATGGAGAGGAATGTCTCACCCGAAGCTACACAACTACCAGAGATAGAGATAGAGTCAAAATAAGAACCCAGGCTGTCAGATTGCTAGCCCTGTGTTCTTTTTTCTCTACTGCGTGCCAGCCATTAGCGCACAGTGCCCCAGTTATTTACTCAACAGATGTGTATTGAGTACTTCAGCATGTCTGTTGTGCCCTGGTAGGTGCTTGACTCATCAGGACTCACAAGGTCAGTTTTACTCTGTCGCCAGCTACCCTTAGCGACCGTTTGATATTATCTGTTGATTTATTTCTTTTTTTCCCCTATGGATCTATTTCTCTTCATTACCATAAATCAAGAGTCTAGGCCTCCTATCTGTTTCCTTTTACCCTCTAAATCTTTTTTTTTTTAATAATTTTTAAAATTTCCTTAAGTAATCTCTGAGACCAATGTTGGGCTCAGACTCATGACTCTGAGATCAAGAGGTGCATGTTTCTCTGACTGAGCCAGACAGGGACCCCTACCCTTTAAATCTTTGATTCCAATAGGATATTGACTTTCCTTACCAGAAGAAACTCCTACTGGGAATGGATGTTTTGGGTTTGTGAGAGTGGCAGATTCAGACACCCATTCCAACACTGGTTGGCTCTGGGAACCACGTGTGGAACTGAGTAGGTTCATCTGAAGGGAAATACCTTCAACAGTCCATGTTGCCGAATAAATTAGTGGGTAGCAAGCGTGCCCAGTGTGTGGAAGCCTATGTGATGAGCAAGTCACATGAACTAAAGGTTGTATACAACACCTACACTCAAGCAACTAAAAGCATAAGGAGAAAGATGAGCACCCAGGGTGTTTCTGGGGGCAGAGGACAGATACCCACTCCAAGGGTTTTATTGGATCACATAGAAATCCAGCAACAGGACATCAAGTGTGGTTGGGCCACTCAGAACTGGAACCAGAACGTCAGAAATGGGCTATTGAGTTCTCACCTCTGCTTCTTTACTAGACTGCTTCATTGTCCTACTTTTTTTTGCAGTCTGGTGAAGAGAATAAGGTAAAGGAGAAGGTACTAGGCATGTTGGGAAACCAGGAAATGGCCCCAGATAAAGAAAGGATGTCACCTGTTCCACATAATGCCTAGCAATGCATTGCCAGCTACCTTTGAATAGGCAGCGTCAATAAGCTCTGCCGCCTGTAGCTCCTTAGTTCCTCCACTCAGTGAGACCTGCCCTCAGTTGGGAGAGTAACA
This sequence comes from Mellivora capensis, assembly GCA_004024625.1. NCBI lineage: Eukaryota > Metazoa > Chordata > Mammalia > Carnivora > Mustelidae > Mellivora > Mellivora capensis. The sequence continues at coordinate 29,571 of PISX010013025.1, read as the reverse complement.
GAAACTGAGTCCTGTTGCTGCTGGAAGGTAATAATGAAGGGAACAGGGGTAGGAGCATGGGATCCTTGTAGCCCTGAGGCCCTCACCTTTTTTAATCAAGCATACACATAATGAATGCACATGTTGTCCACATACCGAGTATGCATTGGTTTGGTCCTTTATACCCATTAAGTACCATGACAATTTTTGTCCAAGTGTCTGAAAATTGTAAGTCATTTTTTGGGGCATAATTAGAACAAGAGGAAACTATGTGTTGAAAATGGAAATGGGGGCGCCTGGGTGGCTCAGTGGGTTAAAGCCTCTGCCTTCGGCTCAGGTCATGATCCCGGGGTCCTGGGATTGAGGCCCGCATCGGGCTCTCTGCTCAGCAGGGAGCCTGCTTCCCTTCCTCTCTCTCTGCCTGCCTCTCTGCCTACTTGTGATCTCTCTGTCAAATAAATAAATAAAATCTTAAAAAAAAAAGAAAATGGAAATGGGCTATGAAGTGGTTGACAAAACAGAAATAGAGATTTTTGTAGTGAAGCCCTGGATAATCTTTCCATGAATCTATGGCCTATACTTTGCTGGCTTCTTTCTTTCACTTATCATATGCCATCATGGATTTTTCTGAATCAGTGGTATAAGAAAGCATGTGCACTGAGGATCAGGCTGCCTACAATTATAGTGAAATTTAGCTGTACTTGATCCAGAATATAATTTTCTTCTTCTGATGTGGCTACTATATTTACTCTCTGCTCTACTATATATAAAAGAACAAATCAAGGGATGTCATCCCTTGGCTGCAGTACTGGCTTTTTCCTCTTGTCCGGAGAACTTCTTCAGGCCTATTTGAAATAGAGAGGTTGCCAATCCTGGGCCCGTTCTGATAGAACACAGGGTTGTCCAGGGTGGTCTGCTCAAAGCCTTGCATGATTCCCATTCTATGGAATAAAGTCTGAGTTCCTTGAAGATTCTTCACAATCCCAGCACCATCTTTGACCAGTTCCTTCCCACACACAATTGTTCTTTAACCTCCTTTGTTAAAAGCGTCTATGTGCCAAGCTCTGTTCTAGTCACTGCCGGTACAGTAGTGAACAAAACAGGTAGAGTCCCTACCTTCATGGCCCTTACACTCTAACAGGGGTCACAATGAACTGGTAAACAAATATAAAATAAGACTAGTATGCCAAGTAGTGGTAAGTGCTATGGAGAAAAATTAATTTGATGATGAAAGATAGGGAGTGCTGGAATGGGGGTAGTAGGGAGAGGCTGCTCACCATCGTAGATAGAGTGGTGAGGGCAGTCCTTTCTCAGAGTGTCATTGGGTGGATATTTGGAGAAAGAGAGGAAGCAAGCTCCTCTGATAAGTGGAAAGAGAGTATTTCAGCAAGGGTAATAGCCAGATGTTGGGAATGAGCTTGGTATCTTTCAGTAAGAGTAAGGAGGTCAGAGTAGGCTGAGGGAAGCGCGGGAGAGGAGAGGAAGTTAGGGGAACTGGATCATGGAGGTCCTTCTAGGAGAATATGCGGATTGCATCTGTCCTATTAGAGGGAAATGGATGTCGTTAGAAGTCTGACCGGGGGACGATGTGATCTGGCTTCCTTTTTAGGAGAATTAGTCTGGCTTCTGTGTGGAAACTGGGCAGTCAGAAGGCAAGGTGGAAACAGCAGGCTGGTTGGTAGACAATATTAATAATTCCGGTAAGAGATGGTGGTGCTGGAGGTAGTGAGGAGGACGTTGAAGTTGTTGAATTTGTTGAGGGATTTGGATGACAGAATTTGTTGAGGGATTGGATGTAAGGTAGGAAAGAGAACAGTTGAGGATAACTCCACAAAGTTTTTGGACTGAGTAACTGGAAGATTTGCGTTGAGAGGAGAAGGGATGCAGAAGTAAGTAGGGGCGTGGGGAGCATTTGGGCTTTAGTTTGAGGTGCTACCTATGAAGACCGGAGGGGAGCGGAGGGGGGAGGGGGGAGGGGGCCTGTCCTATCCATGTGCACCTACCCAGGGGAGGCAGCTGGATGTGTAGTTTGGAGTTCAGAGGAGAGACCCACGTAAGAGATACAAATTTAGGAGTCAGTACATACAGATGGTATTTAAGTAAATATATGAGGTCACCTGGAGAGTAAATACAGGGAGGAGGACTTGAGCCTCAGCGTGTCCCAACTTTTAGAGTTAGGACTCCAACTGGAGGTGGGGACAGACTAGCAAAGGAGACTGAAACGGAACCGCCCGGGGAAGTTAGCAGAGAAGTAAGAAAATGTGGTGGAAGTTAGGGAGGAGTGTGTTCTAAGGCAGATGGACTGTCAAGGTACGACTGATTAATCAAGTAAATGAGAACCACGGATTTGGCCCTGTGGAGGTCATTGGTAACTTGGACAAGAACCGTTTCAGTAGCGATGGGGTGACAGTGTGGTTAAGGTTGTTCAGGAGGTTTTTTCCAATGGGAACTATTACCGCATATTTGTTTATTGGGGGGGGGAGATGATACAGGAGAGAGGGGACGATCCTCAGATCCAGGGCTTTGAATACAAGAGAAGGGATGGATCTGGTGCATAGTAAATAGCTACACAGGATGTGGTTTGTCGCTCGTGGTGGCTTGTTGCTCGTTGAAAGATATTTCAAGCGTTTGCCTCTTTCTGTCTTCCATCTAGCTGGAAGGCCCCCACTTCCTTCTTCCGTCAGCACTACCACCACCATTCCACCACCCAAGACCATATTCATGCTTCAGAAGCATGACACCTGCGTATCTTCCATGAAACCAACCTCAGGTTCCTCAGACATGATGGCTTTTTCCCTTGTGTTTCAATGGCATGGTTTTTATACTTTTCTTACATTACTGCCATGAACTCCCTAGTATCTTAATTAGTTTTTTATCTTTGATTAGATAATTTGTTTCTTGAGGCTCATTATCCCTGATTTCTGACCTCACTCAACTATTTTAATAGCGATTAATTAACAGATATTCCTGGCTATTAAAAGGTACTCAGTGAGTATTTGTTAAATGAATGTACTTTATAGTTATAAGGAATTATTCTTTCCCTGGTTTGATGAGGTTGGCTCAGGTTTGGAGGAAAGGTGCCAGGCTCCACTACTCATTGGGTTAGTAGGTACTCTGAATTCTATTAAAAATTGGCGTGTTCTCCTTATCTCCTAAGCAACACTGTATGCAACTCGTGCTCTCCAAAGTGCTTTTTAGGTAGTAAAATTAAATACATATTTGTGAGTTGATTGATAAGCCTTTTCTTCTGGTCTTATCTTTTCCAAGCTATGGTAAATTGACTGCTGAATTACAAGTAAATTCTATTCAGGAATTGCACTCTATCTTACTTCCCAAAAGTTTACCCCAGTGAACTTCTCAGTTTGAGAATCAATCATTTCTCAAGAGTAATTCTTTTTTTTTTAATTATTTTTATTAACATATAATGTATTATTTGCCCCAGGGGTACAGGTCTGTGAATTGTCAGGTTTATACATTTCACAGCACTCACCATAGCACATACCCTTCCCAATGTACGTATCAGGAGTAATTCTTAAGAACAGATAAAGAATAAATGCTTGCTTGGTTGATTTTGGGCCAAAATCAGAGCCTTTTGGTTGGGAGGCGCTAAGTTAGTGCTGCCCATAATGCAGACAGGGCAAAAAGAACATCCACTTTGGGACCCCAGTCAGATCCCGGTTCTACCACGTGGGCAAGTCACCTTGTCTGTCAGCCTCTCTGAACTTACCATTTTCTTTCCTGAAAATACAGGGATAATTATGTCCACTGAATGGATTTGTCGTGAAGGTTAGAGGAGGTATGTGCAAAGTGCCCAGCTTAGCATCTGGAAAATTAGGTACTTTATAAATGTTTGCTGTTATTCCCAGTTTTTTGTTTGTTTTTCTTTTGCTGGACTGCTGACCTGTTGCAGAATGAGAGAAAATGGGTGGGCCAGCTGCTGTCACCAGACATTGGCTTTTCCTGGAGAACAGTTCTGAGCAGTGGCTTCTTTCCCATGTCCCCTCCTGGCCTGTCTGCCAGTGGCTTATGCCCAGGGTCATTTTTTTACCCTTTATCTTCTGTTCCACTTCCCCCTTGAATGAAGTCAAGGGACCAGAAGCCAGTGGTACTTCTGGTACTCCATCTTCTCCCATCCAACCGCTGAAGTGATCGACGCCACCTGCTGAAGGACGACTAGATTTTCTTTGTTCAGAGATTGAGGTCTAGAAGACTGACTACCCCTCAGCCCTCTCCGTATTCTAGCGGGAGTCCACCTTACAGCCTGTGAATTCTTCTTCTTCTTCTTCTTTTTTTTTTTAAATATATATATATTTATTTATTTAATTTGACAGACAGAGATCACAAGTAGGCAGAGAGGCAGGCAGAGAGAGAGGAGGAAGCAGGCTCCCTGCTGAGCAGAGAGCCCGATGCAGGGCCCCATCGCAGGACCCTGGGATCATGACCTGAGCCGAAGGCAGAGGCTTTAACCCACTGAGCCACCCAGGCGCCCCAGCCTGTGACTTCTTACAGCCTGCATTTTTGAGAGGGAGGAAAGTGAAATAATGCCAGACTCTGAGTTAGAAAGCACAATGTCCTTATCACTTGAGTGGTCACTTCACTTTACTTCTCTGAGTTACAGTTTCCTTATCTGTAGAATGGGAATAATAATTCCTGAATTTTTGGCCTTACCAGATTCTTATTGTAAGATAAAGGATGCAGAAGGCTTGAAAAGTGCTCTTTGGATGTAAAAAAGTATTCCTACTGTCCTTCCTCATTTATTTATCTAGGGCAGGCCAGGCTTGGAGGGGAGGGATGCCACACTCCATGTGTGCTTCACTTTCCCAGGACCCTCTCCTACCTCAAGGGCAGGATCTGGTGACTCCCCAGCCCTTGTATCCCGTGATGGGCTTCCATGATCTTGTCATCCGGAAGGTGCAGCACCATAAGCCAGACGAGTGACTTGTCAGTTCTCAACTGCCCCTAGCTGTGGTTCCTACTGCTTGGCAATGGGGGTCTGGGAAACTTTGGTCCCCTCTCTCTACTCCAGTGGAGACTTCAGGAAAGAATTCTGGTTAGGGTAATCTCCTCTCAACACTTTGACTCATTTGCTGTGGATATGTGGCTAGACTGTCAGAATATTCGGGGAGTTCTCTGAAATGACAGAATAATACTTGTAGCTGCGGCAGAGTGCCTGCTGTGTATCAGGTACTTAGTGCCTGGTAATTGGTATTTATCTTGTTTAATCCTCATAGCATCCTTTGAACTAAGTATTTATTATTTGCAGTTTACTGAAAGGAAAACTGAGGTTCAAAAAAGTTAAGTCTCTGTTCCAAGTTACACAGCCATTAAGTGGCAGCTGGAATTTGAACTTTATTCTGTCTTATTCCAAAATCATTGGCGCTGACCACTATACCATGAGGCCAGCCACTGCTCTGTAGAGGGAGGGGCCGGTCATGTGCTTCAGAGGGAAGCTCAGGAGATTTCCAATCGTCAGTCTGCGTGCAAACGCCTCCCTGTGTGATCTGGGGCAGGCGGCTCTCATCTGGAGCTGCAGATACTCCCTCATTACACCTTCACCACAGACATGCAGTCTGGGTGCTGTTCTCTCCATTTCACACTACGCCTCAGGAGATAAAGTGACTCGTCCCGAGTTACAGAGGAGGGATCGGAAGTGGCAGAGCCAGAACTTGAGTCTGGGTCTAATGCCTACTTTGGTGTTCTGTCCCTCCTTTCTCACGCCCTGCTCCTGAGGCACACGGCCATCTGCCAGGTTGGGAGCCTGTAGGGGGAGCAGGAGCTGCACCTCTTCAGCACCCTCTCTTCGTTCTCCCTCAGTCTCTGCTTCTTAGAAACCTTCCTGAGGCAGTAGGAACATTTGAAATTCAAGGAAAAGGTTATATGTTGCTTAGAAACTGCTTGAAGCCCCGCACACAGAAGCCTGGGAATCTGCTGCCCATCTTTTGTGTGAGTTGGTGTTGCTACTTCTGCAGCACCCTGTGGTGGTTGTAGTTCAGAGAAAGTTCTGGGCTTTTCTCTTTATCCTTATAATCTTACAAGGTTGTTGTGTTGGAGATGATGCACACCAAGGGCATCATCTGGAGCCCTTGGAGCTGTACTCATTGACGGCAGCTGTTCTTGCTGGCAGCGGCCTCTGCTGGAAACCAGAGCAGGAGTCCAAGGCCCTGGAGCTCCCACCCAGTACGGGCCCCTGGACATGTGAGGCACTGTCTCCAGGCAGACTGGGTGACCTCTGAAGACTCCTTTCCTCCTCAGTATCCTGTGCTTATTTATTTATTTATTTAATTAAAAAAAAGATTTTATTTATTTATTTGACAGACAGAGATTACAAGTAGGAAAGAGAGGCAGGCAGGGAGAGAGAGGAGGAAGCAGGCTCTCCGCCAAGCAGAGAGCCTGATGTGGGGCTTGATACCAGGACCCTGGGATCATGACCTGAGCTGAAAGCAGAGGCTTTAACCCACTGAGCCACCCAGGCGCCCCTTCTGTGCTTTTTTAAAATAAAAGTAAGGATGCCTGTTTTGTTTTGTTTTGTTTTGTTTTGTTTTTAACCTAACTGGACAGAATTACATGAAATAAAAAGTAAAAGACTATGTTCTTTCCCCCATTCATTCATTCTTGAGGTAACTTGTTGCCAGTGTCTTTTCCATTGTTCTCTATGTGTATTTTAAATATATACAGGTACATGTAAATGTATGTGTGTGTATATTTATTATATGCACACTTGTACAGTATGGTAAGCACCCCAGAATCTAGAATACATACTATATTATGACTTGGTTCTTTCACCCATTTGGGGCATTTTGTCTTATTAATACTTGAAGACTTTATTCTTTTTAATTAGTGCTTTGTAATTTTTTATTTTTATTTTTATATTTTATTTGTCAGAGAGAATGAACACAAGCAGGGGGAATGGCAGGCAGAGCAGGCAGAGGGAGAAGCAGGCTCCATGTTAAACAAGGAGCCTGATGCAGGACTCAAACCGAGGACCTTGGGATCATGACCTGAGCCGAAGCCAGTCACTTAACTGAGCCACCCAGGTGTTCCTCCTTTATAATTTATTAAATGATCCCCTATTGATTATATGTCATGATACTCTAAAGCAAATGTACACATGTAACATTGCTTTTAAATTTTCTTTTCAGGAAAAGAAGAAGAAAAAACATAGAGACAGGAAGTCGTCTGACTCGGACAGCTCAGACTCTGAGAGTGACACAGGCAAGAGGGCAAGGCACACATCAAAAGACAGCAAGGCAGCAAAGAAGAAGAAGAAGAAGAAGAAGCACAAGAAAAAGCACAAGGAGTGAGAGTGGAAAGAGTAGGGGGGGGTGGTTGAGAGGAGGAGGTACCAGGAGCCTTGTGTCTTAAGCCCTGGCTCCCAGAAAGACTCAGTAGTGCGAGTACGGCCTCCCACCCCACTGACTCCTCGGCCACAGGAGATGGCTTCCCCTCGTGCAGCAGGCAGGTTTGGGAGTTAGAAGTCAAAGCATCTGCCTGAATGACTTATCATTCCTGGTCCCTTTGCAAGAGACCCCTGCAGCTCACCCATTCATTCACTTAAACTTCCTTCATTCGGCAGGAGGTCCTGTTACCCTCTCCAGCTGCCACTGCCAGAGCCAGATTCCTGCACAGGAGTCCAGGCTGCAGCCACAGGTACTGCAGTGGAGGCAAGTCTGGCTGTAGTTGGAACAGGGATGGGCCCCTCCCTGTTGGGTCTGCCCTAGGCTGACTGGTGAGTGATCCCTGCGGTGTCTAACACGGGCCAAGGGAGACCAGCAGGATGAGGGAGAACATGGTAAGAAGTGGTGCTCACTTTTTCCATTCCCCCTAATGTGATTCTCCCATGCTACAAGTGACAGCCAGAAAACCGTTGTTTGCAGTGACTGAGCTTGTGTGTGACATTCTGCCAGACCACTGAACCAAACAGCTAAAGCCAAGTTCATTGCTTTACTTTGTATTTACTACTGTGTGAGTCACTTGGTTCCACTTCAGGTCTCTGCTTAAATTCCTGGCACTAAATGGAAGTGTGTTTGGTTTTAAACTTGCTGAATGTTCTTATTACTATAATCCCTCTTCCTGGGTAATTTAGACTTATAAGTCACCAAGTCTGCATTAGTTGACAGAGAAACATTTCATATGTTACTTCAGATCTTGGAGAGAGGCCCAGCTGAGATATAGAGCCAGAGGCACCGACAGGTCACAGCCTTCTTAGGAGATCACTTATAAGCCCTCTCTTCTGTAATGATTAGATGACCTCTTCCCCCAGAGCTGATTAGAGAACTGGTAAGAATTGTAATCATGAATGGTCCAGGGCGCAGGCAGGAGCTTAGCTGTCATCTTGGCCAGTGGGCATTGGCTCCTACCACCAGGCACAAGCCTGCATGCATCCTGTGTCCTGAGCCTGCGTTCTGGAAAAGCAGACCACAGCATCCCACAAAGAGTAACTTTCCAAACCCAGGGGCCTACAGTGCAGGATGCGCCTGATATGACAGTTTAATAGCCTAGGGAAGCCATTGATTCATTATTCCGGACTGGACTCACTCATGTGGCCTTGAGGAGGGGCAGTGTAGAGCCCAGGTGTGGGAACAGCTGTTTTATGACCGAGTGGGTCAGGTGACCAGCTACCCCTGCCCCCGAGACGGTCCATTTCAGTCTCTCATCCAGTGCTGCTTCTGAGTGACCTTCACGCAGTCGTTTCTGCCTGTTCAACACACACGGAAACTGAGACTCCCAGAATCATGTCACCAAAGGCAAAAAGGCAGTCTGGTGGCCTTGGCTCTGCTTTATTGACCTTAGAGCACCCTCTGGATGCAGTTAAAAAAACAAACATACACAATGGGAGCCGGAAGTGGACCCAGGGTGGTGCCACCTGACCCCAAGAGAATTTCCCCAACCCAACCAAGGTGGATTTATACAAAACGCTGGAGGAAGAAATGAGGCAATCTGGTGCTGAGTCCAGGGCTAGCCGACTGGCAGAGGAGCAGACAGTGAAGGAGTGGGCAGGTCATGCCTCTTTCTCGTAAGTACGAGTGCAAACTGCATTTCCATGGGTAAGTGTCTGGAAGGAAAGACAGAGCCAGATTAGGGCAGGGGTGAGGGCACTGAAGGTACCGGGGCAGTCTCCATTCTGATGGTGAGAGCCTCTGCCTTCATCCTAGGAGTGTCCCTGGGATTTGCCACCTACTATGTGCCAGGTTCCTTTTTGTATTTTTTCCTAATACACCAAGCTTTTCACTTAGTTAGGCACTTAATTCCTCTGCTAGAGTTTTGGGGAAATGACCTGTGAGAGGGGAAGTGACTGGTCACTGTCCCAGGCCATCTCTCTCTCCCTTCCACCATTCCTCTAGTGCCTCAGATGGTGTCTGGCACATCATAGACAAATAGGTGAATAAGAATGTCCAGACACTCTTGGAGAAGGACTGTCCTAGGCTACCAGCTCTCCATTCCTTCCCTGACTTACGGTGGTGCCAGAGCCAGAGGCTTGAGCCACCATCGTCCATTCAGCCTCGCATCGCGGAGCCAGGCCCGTGGCCTCACCACAAGTCCGGTTACCCAGTGAGTGTTTGGTCCTGCACTGCACATGCCCACCAAAGGCAGACACCTCTTCTTAACTCTGCAGGGACCCCTGCTCGCCGTGATGCAAGAATGCAGGGAGCAGGTTACAGCTAACCCAAGGTCTGCAGTGAAGACGCTGCCGGGGTGAAAACCCGAGGTCCTACAGTTAGGAAGCAGAGACCACGGGGGCTGCTGCCTCTGCCCTGGATCTGGGGGTGTTCAGTCATGGCAACATTCTTCTAATGAAGTCCCCAAATTTGTCCTCAAACAGACTGATGGGCCAGCCTGGTTGTCCCTTCCTAGGCATGCAAGACACTGGGAGGCAGTGAGGCTGGAATGAGGTGGAAGGGACTGCACTGTCCTTGCCCCACCATCACCAGCCTGTCCCTGCCAGAGGCTTTCTGTGTGGCAGCACAGTCCCAGAAGAAGAGGGTATTAGGGGCCTAGGATCTAATTTGGCTCTTCTTTCTACCTCTCCCGGGGTGGGGCAAGGTGGCAACACAGGAGGAGACTAAGGCTGTGAAGCACCTGAGCCCTCTGCCTTGCCTCTAGGATGCTCTACGTTCTGAATGAGGGTCAGGGTCTCCTGGCACCCCAGCAGCCCGCAAGGTTGGTGGTGTTAATGCCCGTTTTACAATGGGAGCTGGAGAAGGTGACTTGTCTGAAGTCATGTAGCCTGTAAGCTGAGATGTGAAACCAGGCCTATGTGAGGCCAAAGCCACCACACAGAATATTCCCACCTAATCCCACCCCAGCCCTGCCTCTACCCCCACTGATCCCATGGGGGAGGCCCTGGCCTTCCCAACAGGCTTGACTAAAGGGACAGTAATGGTAACCAACTGGGGGAGGCTCCAAAGTTATCCATCTTACCAAGATAAGTTTCCCATCAACTAGCTCCCGCACAAGTGTTGTCTCTTGCCCGTCCCACTTCTGCACGTGGACAAGTTTGCCTCCATCCAGCGTCACGGTGGACTGTGGAGAGAGATAGAGGCCTGAGCTGTGATCTGAGCCAGGAGTGAGGGACAAGATGGTGTCTGGTCACTGGGGCCACAGAGGACGCAGCCTCTGCCCCAAAATGATGGTGGTGCCAGGACCAAAGCTCAGGTGGCTTGCTTCCAGCCTGGCCCCGAAGGCTGTCTTGTTCACCTCCAGCCTCTTGCTCCACAGTTACCTGGCTGGGCCCTTCAGGTGTTGGGCAAGTAGGCAGAGGCAGGCAATATGGTGAGCCAGACAGCCTGGCTGAGAAGTGCTGCTAGCCTTCAGAATGGGCACTTATCCCATCCTCACATGACAGCCACGGCCCTAGAGCCCCTAGGAGACAGGGTCGTGTACCATCCTACATCCCAGTGGGGAAGACTGGGGAGGAGTCCTGAGACTCTCCAGCCTAGTGGTGATCACACACAACGTCTAACAGACCTTGGGACAGGAGGTATTGGAAAATGAGCTTCCCACTTTGTATTCCTACCTCTTCTTGCTCTATATCATGTGGCCCCTGTCAGCTGACAAGTAGACAGCAACTGCCAGGTCCAGGGACCGGGTGCCCTTGGAGTGTTCCAAAGCCCTGGTCAGATGCCCACTTAGTCTTCTGGGCTCTGCCAGCATGCATCAGCTGGTTCTCATTTGGCAGCTCTCCCAGATCTCTTTTCTTTAGGATTTTGGGGGCTCTAGGTCAGGCTAGGGGACCCTGGCTGAGCAGGGTTGAGTATGAGAGTCTGAGAAGGCTGTGTTTATGTTTGGGGCAGCATGAGGAGTGGGTGTGCATCCTTGCTCCCACTTCACTTCTCATGCCCATCCTCCAAGCTTTTTGCCTACTTAGATTATGTTTAGCTTAGGCATCCCAGAGCATTATGGTTTATTAGGGTTCTTGTCCTTCAAAAAGGTGGGCTAGTCAAGGAAGCAGACACATGTGATATGGCAGCCACCTGTCTCCAAAGTAGAATGACATCTTTGGGCACCACCTCAGCTCTGCTGCCAGCTTCTCCACAAGGAGACCAGACCCTATCCTGTCTTTTCTGGGGCAGTTGTCAGGAAGCAGAAATAGCTGAGGGGCAAAGTGATAGGGTCTGCTGGAGGATACTGCTATAGGGACCCTCTTTAGAGGTCAAAATCCCTTAGTTCTGTCTCTGCCATGCCTGGCCCAGGGGCTGGGAGGCCTGAGGCAAACAGCAAACACAGCCATCACAGGGTGACAAGCGCTGAGACTGCTGGTACATGTCCCCTCTCTACTTGGGAGGAGAGGGGCTACAGCTTGGTGGGAAGACGTACAAACACACTTTAGAGGATGCCCTATCCAGAACATAGCTTTTCCTGACTGCAGGCTGGCAGAACTGGAAATAGTTCCTCAGGCTCACTGGCCAAGCCTGGGAGGTGGGCGTTGGAGAAAAGGAAGCATCTTGAGTAGGTCTCCACCTCTTGTCCCTAGCTGCCTCCTTTGCTGCTGGAGGCCAGGATGACCTGTTCACTCAGAGAAGAGCTCTGAATTCTCCTGGGCATTGTTCCTAAAGTACTTGAAATCACAGCCATGGCCACATAACTCTCCTGTCTGCAGACTGGAAAGAAACCCAGAGCTCTTGGATGCCATGCACAACATCACCCAGCTGGAGCTGGAATCGACACTGAAGTCAGAAGAACATCCAGGCTCTGTGCTGCCCACTCCCAGAGGCACCAGATACTCCCCAAGGAAGGAGGGAGGAAGCATGAGGACAGGGATAGCATGTTCCTAGCACCTGGGACATCCCCGTACTGCACAGGCTTTATGCCCCCTTTTCATTTCAATCCCCCCAAATCACCTGCCCCTCAAGGCACAGTAACAGGGTGCCAGGTCTCAAGGTCGCTTAGTCCCCAAACTCTTTTATGACTCACCTTGACCTTCCTGTCATCTGCTGTTGTCTCATCGAACTCCACCCCTAGCTTGAAGCTGATCTCTGTGTTCTTGAAGGTGCTGTGTGTTTTTAGGATGATAGTGTCCCCATTCATTTCGATGACTGTGGTGGGCTTGGTCATGTTGGCCACCTGCCTGGTAGCAAAACCCACACCTGAGGGCAGGGGGAAGATTATGAGCATGAGTGGAGGGGAAAGGCAGCGTACAATGACCTCAGGGAACAACTCTCAGGCCTGGATGTGGGGCAGAAGGAGAAGTACGAGAACTTGCAGAGACTCTGGCTGTTTTTTGAATTCAGTTTTCTTGTTAGCTCTGTGCAGCAAAGAGACCCTTGATTTCATGGGGCAGATGAGAAGCCTAAGGGACACAGACATGCCACAGCAAGTCATAGCAGATCTGAGATTAGAACGAGCTACTTTCTGAGTGGTAACAATGAATGTGTGTTGTCTCATTCAGCCCCTCATTCTCCCTGAAGGCATGCTGCTATTATGTCCACTCACAGACCGCAAAGACTGAGGGTTCAAGCCCAGGCTCACAGGTCTGGAATTCAAACACAGAACTTGTGAAGAGCTCACGGAACTGCTCAGTTACAGTCTCCCAAGGCTGGAGCACAGGGCTTCCTTCCACGGGACCTGAGCAGCTTTCCAGCCACGGGCTGAGGAAAGAAATGTGGACTTTGCCTTCCAAAAGCCTGAGGGACAGGCCTTTCCCACCTTTGGAAGTTTTTGCCCTGAAACACACCGGTGCACTTGTCCCCTGTATATGGCAGAAGGGATTTTCAAGCCCTCTTCTCCAGGATCTAGGAAGGACGTTGGCAGAAGGGAGAGTGTCTCACTAGCCTGAGTGCTAGTGCAGTTAAGGACTTGAACCCAGGTATCCTGGCTCCTGGTCTAGTCCCTATGCGGACTCCCCCATTGACTGCAGCACAGCTTCCCTGAGTGTCCTGCAAGAGTGTGAAACAACTCCAGCAAAGCCTTAACCCCTTCAGGTTACAGCTTCCTCGAGAGGTGGCCTTTTGCTTCCAACCTCCCATCATGACTGCCTGCCCTTGTGCCCGCAGCAGCAGCAGTGATGAGCGGACTTGCGAGGCAGAGGCGAGGCACAAGCCGCCTGGTGGGGGGAGGCGCCGTGCCCACCTACACTGCACTTGCTGGGAGCTGGGACTTAGCCCATGGCCTGTATGGGTTGTTTCATTTAATGCTCATAACACATATAACAGATCTTAACAGTAGGTTTTATTATCCACTTTACAAATTAGACTTGGAGAGAAGTGACTTGCCCAAAGTCAGAGACGTGATGACAGATCTGGATATGAATCTAGGCTCCAAAATCTATGGTTAGCCCCTGCTATCAGAGTGAGGCAGGCTGACCCCAGTCCCCAGAAGAGAGCAGGGCCTTGTCACCATGCAAGGAGCTCTGTTTGCTTAGGACCTACCCAGAGGTGTGGTGTGTTTGAGAAAGGAAACCACTGTGGGGTGAGTGAGGGACTGAGCCAAGAGAAACTGAGACCAAAATGGGGCTGATTTTGGAGGCTCAGAAAGAGCCGGGTTCTATATAGAAAGGAAGTGGGTGCTATTTACAGAGAGAGCTGAGGATGCTCTTTTCTCCCCCATGGACCTCTCTCATCCTTTCCATCTGTGTCTGAAGAAAAGCAGGCTGGATGGATTCTCAGCCCTATAGCCCAAATTTGCCCCTTATTTGGGGCAAAATAAGGGAACAAGTGTGGTAAGGATGTTGCAGCTCACTTCAGGGACACAGGTCTTCTTCAGCTGGAATGTCTGCTATGGGAGGCTTGGAAGGAGGGGCTAACTCTGGGCATCTCAACTTCCCAACAGCTGCCCAAGGCCCACCACTCCAAGAGGGGCTACTTTCCTGAGTCAGTGGGCACAGTACCCAGCATACTATGGCAGGGCATGAGCACTCTGGCCCCAAGAGCCAACACTTGTGATCCCTATTTCAGGAAGGGGTTAGGAACAGAAGGGAGAGGTTGGTCCCCCCCCCCTTATTTGGGTAACTGCCAGAATCAGTCCCCCTTCCCTAGTAGGAAGGCATGGAATATAGCTCAGCTATGAACAATATTCTGGTTTCCCTGTCCCAGCCCCGGAGACTAGGATAATCGCATAGCTGGGGATTTAAGGGAAAGGGTATCCACCTTCTCCATCTAAGCCCGTACTAGGAGGGGAAGGGCTGAGGTCAATCATTAGCTAAGCAGTTCCTACCACTCCCACCCCCAGGGTCCGTAGTGGACTGTTGTGGGTTGCACATCTAGAAACCCAGGTTTCATATCAGCTCTGATGTGGGACTGATCTGACCAGTTTCTACTCTTTCTGGGTCTCAGTCTCCCCATCTGTCAGACTAGGCAAGCATGGGGTATCTCCAAGGACCTCAGGTTATAAAGCACTCTGAATCTTTATTCTTTCCCATTTGAACAATCACACCCTCCTAGACCGAAGACCCTCTCTGCATCTCACAGATGTTGGCCTTGCTCCAGGACTCTGCCGCATCTGGGAAGTCCAGTGGTTTTCTCCACCAGACCCTTCCCCCCAACAAGTGGCTGAGCCAGAAGGGGATGGGTCCTCTTGCCCCAGCCTACCACTAGACTCACTGACAGTGATTAAAGCCTAGTAACATCACTGCAGGATAAGGTCAGAGACTCCATGACCAGGGAGAGGGCATTCTCCAGCAACCATGTTTCTCTAGTTCAACATAGAGGGGCAGGGGTTGTTGCTAACTGTGCAGGGCCCCTATCTTGCCTTCTCCTCATATCCCATTCACCCCCTTGTTCCCCTCTCTTCCCATCTCCCTCCTCCTAGGAGTTTCCTCCTCTTTAAGCTTTGCCATAGTACACTCCCCATCTGCCCCATTCCCTTTCTGTATTCACACTTTCCAGTCCCTAAACCACCCATGTTCCTGCTTTTCCTCCTCCAGCTAGCCTCCCACCTTATGCGACGGATGCTCTCTTTTTACTCAAACCCACCTCTTTCCAGACACTATGCCTACCCCTCTTCCTCGAAAGCGCATCTGTGCCCCAACATGGACAGTTACATCTTACCTCCCTACACCTCCCTATCTGGGAATCCCTCTAGCCATTCAGACCAGAAAGTCCCCTTCCAATAGGCCCCCTTCCACCATGCGTGCCTTAGCCCAGGCTGCCACCTTCTCCGCGTCCCCCGGCCCCCCAGGAGCGGAGCAGGAGGGATGCAGCAGCCCTGCCGGTACTAGCCAGCGCCCGAACGCGGTGCACGGTTGTGCACGGCTGCGCACGCGCCCAGGCCCTCTACAGCCCAACATCCCCGAGTTGCGCTCACCGATTGACTTCATATAGTCATCGAAATTCTTGCTGTCCACTAGCTTCCAGGTGCCTACGAAGGCGTCCACCATGGTGAGGCTGGGCTAGGCCGAGCAAGCAAAAGGACAGAACAGGCGTGCAAGGACTCCGGGACCCACGGTTCCCAGCCCGCCCTGCCTCTTTAAATAGCCCTTGTATCACGTGGTGAGGCGTGGCCCACACCCCCAGCTCCCGAAATAGGAAGCCGGCAGCTGGCGCTCACCCGCCTGGAGCTGGCTGCCCATCCCCCGACCCGCCGAGGGGGAGGGGGCACCCAGGGGCGCCGGGCTCGCCCGCGTCAGCTCGGGGCTCCAGCCTCCGAGTCCCTGCCCCGCGCGGGCAGGACCTGCTCCCTTCCCTGGCCTAAAGGCGCTCTTCGCCATCTGAGAAGGAAGCAACTGGGGGCACGGTGCCCGCGAGGTAGGGTGCGCGCCACGGACATCTTCGTCCCCCACTGTATCCCCGAGTTTGGGGTTAGAGCAGAGATGAGAGACTAGAGGAGAAAGGAAACGCCCTTGGGCTGATGCCCACGTCGGGAAAGCTCTTGCGGACTCTTCGTGGCGCAGGCATCTTGGTCCTCCTTTTGCAGGTGAGGAGTCCCAGGCTCAGCGGGGAACTTACAAGGTCGCAGGAAATAAGGCGAAGGTTCTTTGGAGCCCAGATTGCAAGCGGGTGTAGGGGGCCCTGGTAGTCGCCCTCTCCCACCACTTCCCACTCGCCAGTGGCGGGAAGAGTCACCAGGGGCACCATGGGCGGATGAGCTGCCCCAGTGCCCTCCACCTGTTCAGGGCGAGAGCGTGACCCACCCCGCCGTGCCCTGCGCACGTGCTCGCCCCTCCCTGTGGAATGTCGCCCGCGCGCGCCTTTCCACCCTGCGGTGCTCCTCCCCAGTCCACCTTGCCAGCGCTTCGGGCTCCTCTGACCTCTATGCGGAGCTCTGAGCATTTCATCTGGTCATTTCCCCCTTCCCCTCCTTCAGAAATTCTGGCCGTCCAGCCAGCTCTTACAGGCCCCCGAGCAGCTCCCGACCTGCAGCCCTTCTCTGACCTCTGAACAAGCAAGCAGCTTGCACTTTCACAGAAAGTCACTTAACTCCTTGAAAGAGACTCCTGTGTGGTTGACGCTTTCACAAATTGCTTTTAATAGTCAGATCACCCTGTATTGGTATTTATTCACGCTGAGGGCTTTAGGTACATTCTAGTGTTGAACTTTCAGAACAAAGTCCACGAAGTAGGTTTTATAATTATTCCTCTTTTATAGATGAGCGAACTGAAGCTCAGAGGAGCCCATTCATTTCTTAATCTGGCAGTTATTAAAGCGGCCACTTTTTGCCAGGCCTTGGGCTAGGCTCTGGAGAGACAACCACGAATGAGACACACTTGCATGCATGGCTCACTTGGGTGGACCGACACAAGACTAGTGTGGCTCTGAGGGGAGGCCTGTCCTGATCTAGCAATTCAGGGGAGACTTCCCGGAGGAAGTGAGGGGTAAGAGAATGTCTAACTGATAGGAGGCCCTGCCTAAGAGTGCGGTGCCCAACAGAACCTCAGCCAGGAGAGGTCCATGGGGGTCGCGATGGGGGTCAGCCTGCAGGAGCTGCAACACACTAGCCCAGGGTACCGCCAGCTCTGCCACATGAGTACAGGGTGGCCAACCCTCCTTCCTGGGCCTCTGTTTCTCCATGTGGAGGTGGAAAGCATCTGCCTCTACCACTGTCTTTCTGGGAAGAACCAGGGAGGAAGAGCCCTCCCTTGCCCAAGGTCCTGGTTCTTTGGGGCAGGTCCACTTGCCAGAAGACAGGGGCCTATTTCTGCCAAAGCTGCAGGAACAGGCCTTAGGGCCGGGCATGGAGCCCTGGTGACCTCATTGCCGGAGCAGGTGCAGGGGAGGGTTGGGGGGAGAGGGGGATGGTTTCTAAGTCAAGGTCACAACCTTTAGACACTGAACCTCCTCCGTCAAGGACTGTGTAGCTGGAGATCCAGGGTCCAGAGTTGTCTTCCTACGTGGTCCTCACAATGCCGCCAGGAAGAGCTGGGCTGGGGCAGGTAGATGTGTGTGTCAGTGTTGATTCCCGGGGGGTACTCGTTGTGTGGCTGTGGCCGATTCACTTAAGCCACTGTGAGTCTCGGTTTCATCTTGAAAATGGAGGTAATGACAGTATTTACCCCTTAGAGGTATTTGGGGATCAAATGAGAGAATGCATTTAAAATGCTGAGCATGGTGGACCTCATGCTTGCTGCCGCTCCTGTTACTGTTCCTCTTATCCACGGACCGTGCAGGAGTCTCAGACCTGTTCTCAGCCCTGCCCCTCACCTGCAGGCCCCCCCCCCTCTCCGCCACCCTACCACAGATTGCTTGTCTTCTCTAATCCTCACTTTTCTTACTTCCAAAACAAGATTAGAACCTGCAGCAGCGGTGAGGAAGGGGCTGCAGAAATCTTCGGGATGGGTTAAGGAGGACACTGCCAGAAAGTCCTTGTGACCTATCTCTAGGGCCCTGCCTCGGCTGAGCAGCATGGAGACCAAGCCCAGACCCACTAGCCATGCTGTCCTACCACGGTCCCCCCACCAGGCCCAGACCCGGGTCACCGAAGTTGACTCCTAAGCCACACCCTGTCTGCTTTCCACTGGGCTTTCGTTCTTATCCCTCATAAGTGTGTACAGCTTCTTGTCCCTCTCGTTACCTGCATCCTTCTTGCTCTGTTCTACTCACCGCCTTTGGGGAATGAGGGACAAGGGGAACGAGCATGAGCCCTTCCCTTTTCCTTCCCCTCCCTCTCTCTCTCTCTTTTTCTCTCTTTATCGCCCTTGGTAGATCCAGATGTGAACACAACATCTGGCAGGCAGCAGGACCAGGCCCTGCCAAGAGCAGCATCTCCCCAGCCCTCACCCTGTGGTGATGTCACTGTTCTGTGTTTCCACGGCAACCACAGGCTAGGAAGATGGAGAAGAGGAGAGCTGAGTAACCATGAGAGAGCCAATGAGAGGGGCCAGCTGTACCGGGTGATCCATGGGGCCATGAGGCGGGGCGAGGGGAGTGCGGGGAGGCCTACTCAGCATCTCCAGCTCTTCCCAGGACCCTCCCTGCCATCTGGACGCCTCCAATAGGGGATGTGCTGCTGGCCTGGGGAGAAATGTGGGAGGTAGAGGCCAACGAGGCTGAGATGGAACCTCCACTGACCCAGGGACATAGAGACCCTCCCCCCCCCACCCCCTCTTTGGCCTGTTCCTGCAGCTTTGGCAGAAATAGGCCCCTGTCTTCTGGCAAGTGGACCTGCCCCTAAGAAGGCCCCCTAAGGCCTTCTATGGATGCTGACTGCCCCCACCCCACTCCACCCCCAGTTCCCGCAACTGGGAATTTTTTCTTTGGATGGTAATGGTGGTGTGGCTCTCTGCTATGGAAATCAAGTTCTTAACCCTTCTCTCCACACCTTCCACCCCCTCCCCTGGTGCATGATGGGTTCAGAAGCAACATCTTTGGAAAGAAGCCTGGTTCTACGTCTCAAACCGAGTAAGTCTCACTCCAGAGCCCCTAAAGCTAGAGAGGAGATAGATTCTCTCACTCATTCGGTCATTCATCTCTTCATTCAATAGTCCATATACTCATTCATTCATTCATTCATTCAGTAATCCATATACTCACCAGCCACTTACTAGCTAAAGACTAAGAGCCAGTCCCTTCCCCTTCCTCTCCTTTCCTCCCAAATGGAAAAAGGCCATCTACTCTCAGGGTTGGCATGAAGATTAAAAGAGGTAACTTAACACACACAAATACTCAATGAAGGGTGAGTCCTCTCTCCCTCTGGGTCTCCCCAGGGCCGCTGTCCCAGAGATACACATGACCCAGCCAAGGCCCTATGAGACATTGAACCAATAGCTAAGTATCCAAGTCTATCTCTGTCTCCTCACTTCGGTCACTGAGTGCCTTTAGCGACCATAGAGAGGTTTCCACATCTCTCTCCCTTTCTCTAAGTAATGCATCCATTTCACCCATCTTGGTTGAGCACCCCCTGTGCCCAGTCACTGTGATGGGTGCAGTGGGGATCCAGAGGAGAGCCATGGCCCCCGCCCTCCCTGAGCTCACTGTGTAGGGGGATTGCAGCCACTGTGTCAGGAATGCAGTGTTCCTTCTGCCACTAGGAAATCACTTCCTCGTTCCCCAAGAGTTCTAGCTACTCCAAGGCTGAGGGAACAAATGATGGTAAAAGATAGGGATTTACTCAACATCAGTTTTGCTTCTGAGAAGCTGGTGCCCGTGGGGCCTGATGCCTAGAAGGAGAACAATGGCCCTCTCTGCGAGGGGAGGAGAGGGGCCAGCTCAGAGTGGCGGGGCAGGCTCCTCTGCTTTCCCAGAAACCGGCTGTCCTCCGTTTTAGCAGAGTAAAGGCCAAACTCTTCCGCCTTGCTCCATCTGTTTCATTAGTCGAATTTATTACTGAAATCCTGTTCCAAGAATAGTGGCTGGCAGATAGTAGGCGTAAATGAATAAATAGTGAATGAATGAATGAATGAATGAACGAATGAACTAGTGTATGGGATATTGGATGAATGAATGAATGAGTATATGGACTTTTGAATGAATAGATGAATGAGTGAATGAGGGAATCTATCTCCTCTGTAGCTTTAGGGGCTCTGGAGTGAGACTCACTTGGTTTCCGGTCATGGGCCTTACTTACAGACCAGCTGTGTGACCTTGGGCAAGCCATTACCTCTCTGAGGCGGTATTTCTTATCTGAAAAAAAGCACATCACAATACCTACCCGCGGGCCTCCCAAGGACTCTGAGAAGATAAGGTAGGATAAGCTTGGGAATGCAGTCCGAAGGCTCCTTGTTTCTCTGCTCAGGCCCATGTTCCTTCACAGCCCCCAGGCTCTGCACCACCCCCCACCACACCCTCCACACTGCAGGCACAATGCCCTTCTGTATCTCAAGCGGGTGCATGTTTGGGTCTCGTGCCTGGAGTACTCTCTCCTCAGCTGTTACTCCTTTAGTTACTCCTGCTCACTCTTCAGCTTAAAAAGTCCCATCCTCCCTATTAGAACACTGACCCTGTTTGCACGTGGTCCACTCGGCTCCAAGTGTGCCTTTCCTATTAACACCGGAAGCCCTGCGACGGCTGGGACCCAGTCAGTGTGGCCGTCTGCCATGTCCACAGAGCCTAGTACAGGGCCTGGCACGGATCTGGGGAGCGGACACACAGTCTCTCCAGAGCAAAGAAAACCATTTGTCCTCTTCAGAGTTCTCTGTTTGAAAATTCTGCCCCTGGCCCTCCTTTCCTTTTAACTTATCTTAACTTTTCTCCTGTTGAAGTATCCTATCTTCTATCCTCTTTTTCACTCCATCTCTGAGGATCATGAGACTGGGTCATTTCCAGTGGGGGTAGGGCTCCAAGTGCTCCTAAGTGAGAACTGCCTTTCTGGGCACATAGGTGTAGCTAGAATCTCAACTGTAGTGCGCTCTCTCTCTCTCTCTCTCTCTTTTTAAAATTAACATATAATGTACTATTTGTTTCAGGGGTACAGGTCTGTGATTCATCAGTCTTACACAATTCACAGTGCTCACCATAGCACATACCTTTCCCAATGTCCATCACCCAACCACCCCGTCTCTCCCACGCCCCTCTCCTCCAGCAACCCTCAGCTTGTTTCCTGAGACTAAGAGTTTCTTAAGATTGACTCCCTCTCTGCTTTCTTCTTGTTTCATTTTTCCCTCCCTCCCCCTATCATCCTGTCTTGTTTCTCAAATTCCTCAAATCAGTGAGATCATATGATAATTGTCTTTCTCTGATTGATTTATTTCGCTTAGCATAATACCCTCTAGTTCCATCCATGTTGTAGCATATGGCAAGATTTTGGGGGGTTTTCGATGGCTGTATAGTATTCTGTTGTATATATACCACATCTTTATCCATTCATCTGTTGAGGGACATCTAGGCTCTTTCCGTAATTTGGCTGTTGTGGCCATTGCTGCTATAAACATTCGGGTGCACGTGCCCCTTCGGATCACTACATTTGTATCTTTAGGGCAAATACCCAGTAGTGCTATTGCTGGGTCATAGGGTAGCTCTATTTTAAATTTTTTGAGGAACCTCCATGCTGTTTTCCAGAGTGGTTGCACCAGCTTGCATTCCCACCAACAGTGTAGGAGGGTTCCCCTTTCCCTGCATCCTCGCCAATATCTGTTGTTTCCTGACTGCTTGATTTTAGCCATTCTGACTGGTGTGAGGTGGTATCTCATTGTGGTTTTAATTTGTATTTCCCAGGTGCCGAGTGATGTGGAGCAGTTTTTCATGTGTCTTTTGGCCATTTGGATGTCTTCTTTGCAGAAATGTCTGTTCATGTCTTCTGCCCATTTCTTGATTGAATTGTTCTTTGGGTGCTGAGTTTGATAAGTTCTTTATAGATTTTGGATACTAGCCCTCTATCAGATATGTCATTTGCAAAAATCTTCTCCCATTCTGTTGGTTGCCTTTTGGTTTTGTTGACTATTTCCTTTGCTGTGCAAAAGCTTTTTATCTTGATGAAGTCCCAATACTTCATCTTTGCCCTTGCTTCCCTTGCCTTTGGCGATGTTTCTAGGAAGAAGTTGTTGTGGCTGAGGTAAAAGAGGTTGCTGCCTGTGTTCTTCTCAAGGATTCTGGTGGATTTCTGTCTCACATTTAGGTATTTCATCCTAATTTAGAGTCTATTTTTGTGTATGGTGTAAGAAAGTGGTCCAGTTTCATTCTTCTGCATGTGGCTATCCAATTTTCCCAACACTGTTTGTTGAAGAGACTGTCTTTTTTCCACTGGACATTCTTTCCTGCTTTGTCAAAGATTAGTTGGCCATAGAGTTGAGGATCCATTTCTGGGCTCTCTATTCTGTTCCATTGATCTATGTGTCTGTTTTTGTGCCAGTACCATACTGTCTTGATGATTACAGCATTGTAATAGAGCCTGAAGTATGGAATTGTGATGCCGCCAACTTTGGTTTTCATTTTCAACATTCCTCTGGTTATTTGGGGTCTTTTCTGGTTCCATATAAATTTTAGGATTATTTGTTCCATTTCTTTGAAAAAAGTTGATGGTATTTTAATAGGGATTGCATTAAATATGTAGATTGCTCTACGTAGCATAGACATTTTCACAATATTTGTTCTTCCAATCCATGAGCATGGGACATTTTTCCATTTCTTTGTGTCTTCCTGAATTTCTTTCATGAGTATTTTAGTTTTCTGAGTAAAGTTCTTTGCCTCTTTGGTTAGGTTTATTCCTAGGTATCTTAGGTTTTGGGTGCAACTGCACATGGGATTGACCCCTTAATTTCTCTTTCTTCTGTCTTGCTGTTGGTGTATAGAAATGCAACTGATTTCTGTGCATTGATTTTATATCCTGACACTTTACTGAATTCCTATTAGAGTTCTAGCAGTTTTGGGGTGGAGTCTTTTGGGTTTTCCAAATAAAGTATCATATCATCTGCAAAGAGTGAAAGTTTGACTTCTTCTTTGCTGATTTCAGGTGCCTTTTATTTCTTTTTGTTGTCTGATTGCTGAGGCTAGGACTTCTAGTACTATGTTGAATAGCAGTGTGATAGTGGACAGCCCTGCCGTGTTCCTGACCTTAAGGGAAAAGCTCTCATCAACTGTAGGTCTCTCTATTTTTAAGTTATTATTATTAGTAGTAGTGTTTTTATTTTTATTTTTTTAAGTAAACTCTACCCCCAGTGTGGGACTTGAACTCATAACCCCAAGATCAAGAGTTGCATGCTCTATGACTGAACCAGCCAGGTGCCCCTACCGTAGTTCTCTTTAGGGACAGCTCCATTCCCTGGAAGTAATCAAACCAGATCCCAGCCTTGGGGCTGCCCCTAGCTCCTTCCCCACTGCTCCTCTGTCAAATGGAAAATTTACCTCTGCAAAACTACAAATAATATTAGATTAAAATAATTAGGAAGGGAAACATAGTGCTTGTAAAACAGCGCTTCACCCCACCCTGAGGTCAGGGTGGGGGGCGGTTCTTGTGCCATGTGACCTGGCACCAAACAGATGGTTCAGTGGTCACTCCCCAGAGCACACTTCATTCAGGAACAGTTTGCTCAAGATTCTGGAAAGATTCAGACAGCGCCAGACCACCTGATGAGCCTGGTAGGTGTGGACAGGTGACCACTGTGTGTCCTTAGGTGAGGAGAGCTGGTTAGCAAGCCCTGGCAGGAGGCCTGGCAGGGAATGGATCTTGGACTCAGAAGCTGGGGTCAGGTGTTTTCCAGAAAGCAAGTATACACAGGCAAGGTTGTCAGCCTGGCTTTGGCTTCTTCTTTTTTTTTTTTGGACCTGGGATTTTGGGGTTGGCTGGGGCCATGGGGGACAGCATCTTTGGGCTCTGCAGTAAACAAAGACACCAGATAAGAAAAGGAAGGAGGAACTGGGTGGACTTGGGGATGACCAGGACTGGAGCCTATGGTGAGAGAGTGGGGGATGGGAAAACCAAGAGATTAGAAGCATGGGGCTAGGGTCAGTGGGGTTTGATGGCAGATGAACGATGGGATTGTTCAGTCCGGGGTAAGAAGAGCCTGGCATGGTATCAGGAGCCAAGGATTGGCTTATGCATGGTCACTCTCTCCACCTGATGAGTCATTGGATGAGCTGTCAGGAGCCAGGAGGAGGAGAAGGTGGAAAGACCAGTGACAGGGCAGTGGGAAGACCTAACACCAGGTGTGTGAACTTGACCCGTCCATCTCTCCATGCCTGTTTCCTTTTCTGCGCAATGGAGATAGTAATGTCTGCCTTGCGGGGTTGGAGGAGCGAGATTGTGGGGGGTAGGCGCCTTCACGTGCTGTGCAGCATGGTGCAGGAAACGATTGTTGTCTTATGAAGTGCTGGCACTGGGTTCTGCAACTTGTGGCCTTTAACGCTTCTAACTCTGACAGTAACCCAGTGATGCAGGAACTTTCATTCCCATCCCCTTGTTTGCAGATGAGAGCCAGGATTTGGACCCAGGACCCTGGCCCTAGATCTCGTTTGGCCTACCACTATTCCACACTGCCCTTCCCCGAGGCAGTCTTTGTCCTGTCTTGCTCTGTGACCTTGGGCCAGTCTCTTCCTTTCAGTGATCCCACCCAGCTCTATGGCAGGGGGTTGGGCCAGATGAGCCCTTTAGTCCTTCAAGCTCTGGCACTTGGTGGTTCAGGAAGGGAACTTCCAAGTGGGGAAGAGGGTGAGGTGGGGCAAGAACCAGGAGAGGACAGGCTTTTCCAGCATCCCTGCTCCAATCCTGTCGCCTCCTCAGTGGGTAGGCTGGCAGGCTCCCCTTTGCCCTACAAGCTGTGGGGCCAAGGGAGCAGGTGATCCTCAGCCCTAGCCTGAAATACTCACTGGTCACTGAGGGTCACTGAAGTCTAAGTGCCAGGACTGTCCACTAACAGGCAAGGCCCATCTGCCTTGGCTAGCAGACCCCAGAGGTCAGTAGGGCTGCCTGAGTCATAGCCCTTGGTCTCCACCATCCGCCCCACCTCCTCACTCAGGGTCAGTCTATCTGGGGACCAGGCCTGGTCTGGACCCAGGGATGTGGCTATTTCTAGATGCCCTCCCTGTCTCCTTGGCCTGGGCCTCCAGCCAGCTCAGGACATGCACACACATATATTCTCTCTCTTCCCCTTTCTCTCATTGAACTTGACTGCCGCTGGCTTGGTTCCTGGACCCATGCTGGGTACCAACAACCAGTAGATGGCCCAAACTTGGTTCCCACCCCTTACAGAGAGAGGGGAGAGGTGGACGTGTCTGCAGATGATAATACAGAAAGCCTCTCATTGTCCCACATGCAGACTGCCCATGGACCCTGGAAGGCCAGAGGAGGGAGCCACCCACTCTGCCAGGATAGTGAGGAAAGGCTTCGCACAGGAGGTACCCTTTGGACTGGGTCTTGAAGGTTACATAGGAGTCTGTCGGGTGTGGGGTGAGAAACTGGTGAGGCAGAGGAACAAGAGACAGTTAAGGAAGGATGAGCTTTTCCTGGTGACTGATCTGGAATGAAGGCAGAGGATAAAAATGCCAAGTGCTAAGATGGGAAGGTAGTTTCAAGCCAGACAGGAAGAGGCCTTGCCCACCATCAAGGAGGCTGGCCTTTCTTCCAAAGGCCATGGAGAGTCATCGAGGCCTTGAGCAGGGGAGCATGAGGACCTGACTCAGATTATGCTAAGAGTTCTCGGCTGTTGTGTGGGGGCTGGACTGGACACTGGTCAGTTAGGAGGCTGTGGCAGCCATCCCAGGCTCTCCCCACGCCAGCAGCCAGCAGGTGGGTGGACACACCTCTCCTAATTAAAGGCATGACCTGGAAGCCAGACACATCTCTTTGGGCCAGAAATTAGGCACAGGGCCACATCTAGCTGCAAGCAAGACAGGGAAACATGGTCATTACTCTGGCCGGCCTGCAAGTCTGGAAGAAAGCGAGGATGGCCATCAGGGGATGGGAGGTCCCTGACACAGTGGTTATAAGTCTCTTTCTGAAATCAGGTTTCCTGAGCTGAAGTCCCACCTTACCCCTTACCAGCTTCATGGGCATGTTACGTACCCTCTCTGTGCTTCCGCCACCGGCTTGAGGTTCTGTGAGTTAATGTGCCGAATCTTAGAGTAGAGCCTGGTACATAGTGAGGTCGAGCTGTCTCTAGGTTCTGAGAAAAGGGGATGTTCTGGGGACAGGTTCTGCCCGAGTACCCCGGTGGAGCCCAGATACTAAGGCCGATGTATGGCTGGGGCAGCTGGGACTCTCCAGCCCTGGAGACTGGGGCAGGGGTCTGGTTTAGCTGAGGCACAGGATGCTGGGAGCATGGAGGTCCTGGGAAAAGAAAGGTTGATT
Organism: Mellivora capensis; assembly: GCA_004024625.1. NCBI lineage: Eukaryota > Metazoa > Chordata > Mammalia > Carnivora > Mustelidae > Mellivora > Mellivora capensis. The sequence goes on along the minus strand of PISX010013025.1, from coordinate 3,006 downwards.
TCGGAGGGAATTCAAGAATAGATGGCCCAAGAAGAGATACCACTTGGACTAAGAATTTGCAGAGGCAGCCCAGCCCAGAGCTCCTCACAGGACAATAGGAGACGGTGGTTAGCTTGGGGTCAAGGGCGCTTGAAGCGGGGCTCAGACTGATCACTGCTCTGTGGCCCCGGGCCTCCAGCCGCCATCACCCCACTCTAGGCCAGGGTCTTCCCACCCAGAAGTGGGGGATCCCTTATCCCTGCTTACTGCCACATGGCTTTGGAGATTAGGTTTTAGTCCTGGCTCTGAAATTGGGCTGCCCTTGCAGGGCTGATTGACCAGGAGAGGTGGGTCATGGAAGGTGACCGTGGGGACCCCTCCCAGGAAGGGGGAGCATTGTAGCCCTGTCCTGCTGAGCCGCTTGCCTGTCCTACCTGCTCCTTCTTTTGGCCTGTGCTCCTCTTCCCAGGCCCCTGTGAGCCATAAAACAGGGTGGGACCAGAGAGCTAATGTGGGCGGGGGTGGGGGAGTGGCAAAAAGTCCAGAAGGGTTTGGGGGATGGACAGAGCAAGCTCAGGGGAAAGAGGGAATGATAATATCAGATTGAGGGAAGATGCGGAGTCTAAAGTGAGGGGCGAGGTGTCTAGAGTTCGCCTGGGAGGGACCCGTTCTCATTCTCCTCACAGTGAGGCCCGGAGGGGGACCTTGCTGAGGGCAGGCTCTGTGCCTTAGGCATTTCTCTGTCCCTTCACAGGGCAGCACCTAGGTGCCCCCCAGAAAACTCCAGATTGAGCCCCCAGCCTCAGGCGTACATGAAGCAATCCCCTCAGGTCTTACTTAGGGGAAGATGCGAAAGGCAGCCTTGGGGGGATAGAGATGCAGCTGGGCCCCAGGCCAGGCTCCCTCATTTCATTACCTTGCTCTGTGACCTGGGACAAATTACCTGCCTTCTGAGTAATGAGGGGATGAGAGGCGGGCCGGCCAATGAACTACGTTTACACCAGAAAGTCCAGTCTTCAAACTTTTAGAGGATGTCCAGGAGATGAAAAAAAAAAAAAAAAAGAGAGGGAGCCTGTTGTACAAGGGGAGCTGTGGACCTGGCAGGGCCCAGTGAAGAGTGTCGGGCAGATCTCTGGACCTCATTGGCCACGCTGCCCCACCCCTGCCTGCTCTAGCTGCAGCCTGGGGGCAGGGGTGGAGGAGGGGTGGGGGGTGGAGTGGTGGGTCTGGTGTTTAGCAGCTGGGCACACAGCAGGCAGAGCCCCACCCCAGGTTGCCCTTCTCTCCCTGGGAGCTGGCATCACCCACAAACCCACCTTGGGTCCCTGCACTAGAGGGAGCGTCCCCAGAGAGAGCCCTCAGTTGCCAGGCATGGAAGTGCTAGGAGGAGAGGAGAAATGAGGGGGAACCACAAGACTCGGGGTCATGAAGCTTCTGGTGCCACGTGGCTAAGTGATCTGGAGCAGCCTCTGTACCTGCCCGGGTCTCAGTTTTCCTCATCTGTATGAGGAGGGATGAGAGCGATGGTGCGGGTATCCTCAGACCCGTTCTCATTTGTAGCCGGAGGGAAGATGGGGGCGGGTGGAGACGGGGCTGTGGGTGCTGAGCTTCTCCAGAAAGCAGAGTTGCTTGTGGCTCAGGGGCAGGGATGGTGGTCGCAGTGTCCAAGGCGTGGAGGTGGAGTGGGGGGTAGGGTCGGCAGGATGACAGTCTGAGCTCGAGCTCTGCTGCTGAGTTGGTGTGAGTTGTCCCCTCTCGGGGCTGCACTATCTCCATTGGTCTGAGTGGACCAGATACTCCCAGATCTAGGAGTCCCGGACTAGAGTCAGAGACTGGGAAGGGGTCTGGAGCGGCCGCCTGGGCCAGGGTCCCATTGTGTGGAGCTAGGAGTGGCCATCACAGGCAAGGCGGGTACTGAGGGTAAGGTGGGATGCAAGTGCAGAGGAGACCTTAGGGGTTACGACTTCTTTGGTTTACAGATGGGGAAACCGAAGCCAAGAAGGGCAACCGGATGTCCAAAGTCCCAGAATGGGTTGGGGGCAGAGCTGGGGCCAGAAGCGGGACTTGTGACTACCTGTTTCAGCTTTGCCTCGCAGGAAGCCCTGATCAGGAGGTGCAGGGACTAGCTTTGTCTGGGAAGTGGGAGACGGACACCTTCCTGACCCTGGGGGGCGGCGGGGAGGGCGGAGATGTCTCCATGACACCAGCTGGAGATTGTGGTGCGCAGCGTGAACTCAGCCAAATGGGTACCCCTTCCTCTCCTCTCCCTGCCCTCTCCCCAGGACTGGTGATTTTGTTATTATTCCCATCTTTCCACAGGGGCAGGGCTAGGATGCTGTGAGGCATTCGGATTTTGCAGAGACAGTTGGGTCCTGGTGTGAACATGTGAGGTTAGGCTGGTGGAGGACCAGGGAGGGAGGCTTTCCCTGGTGTCTTGGGTGGGGGTGGGGTAGCATTCTGGTCCCCAAGTCCAGAGGAGGACACACCCCATACGTGCTCATGCAAGCACACACTTACATACATACACGTAAAACCCCATGTGCCCTCCCACACACCCAGACACATACACACATATACCCTACCCCTGATTGGTTAGATAATTGGCGGGCCCACTGCAAAGTGAAAATATGGACCCCTTGTTAAGAAAAAAACTAAGAGGGGCACCTGGGTGGGTCAGTGGGTTAAAGCCTCTGCCTTCGGCTCAGGTCGTGATCTCAGGGTCCTGGGATTGAGGCCCACATCGGGCTCTCAGCTCAGCGGGGAGCCTGCTTCCCCCCCCCCCCCCCGCCCCTGTCTGCCTCTCTGCCTATTTGTGATCTCTGTCTGTCAAATAAATAAATAAAATCTTTAAAAAAGAAAAAGAAAAAAATTAAGAGTTTCAAGACGATGACAGCGGAGCCTTAAACCAGGAGCAGAGCCCTTCTGGGCAGAGGGCATATCAGGCTACACATCCCTGAAGTTGGTCCTGTCCCCAGCACATTCAAATCACTCTCTCAGGGACCCACAGTCCCACAGACATCCGGCCAG
>PISX010013024.1:0-58386 GCA_004024625.1 Mellivora capensis | reverse complement strand
TACAACTTTCCTAAGATATCAGGGGATTAAAAATTGGTTTACCTATTGGGGTAGCATGTATTGGGGAAAGCAGATTACCTTGAATTTTAACTCTATATGAATATTAGCAAATTAAAGTAAAGAAAAGAATGATCTAAACTAAAGTGAAATTTAAAAGATATATATATATATATATATATATATATATATATATATATATGGAATAGAAAAGCAAAAGAAAAACATTGGTATATATATCAAAAAGTTCAGGTTAGAAGGTTATTATGGAATTTGATGTACTGGACGTCTCACTGTGATGGTAAATAGGCTAAAAAAAATATAACAAAATAAAAAAGATTAAAAACAAATTTAAAAATGAACCAGAATAGTGGGAACGAATTAAAAGTATCTATGAAGTAGTAGTGAGTTTTGTCTTCTTGGCGGGTTGGCTTTCTGGGGTAGGGGCCTGCTGCGTGGGTTTTCAGGTGGTGTTTCCTGCATTAAGTCCTCCTGCCCCCCTCCAGGGGGTGGGCTCTGAGGAAACCGGGCCTTTAGGCTTTTGTTCTCTGGAGGTTTTTATGTCTGTTCCTTTGTTTTCTCTCCCCCCTTGGCAGCTCCAGATGGTTCTTGGAGGTTTAGAGGAAAGCAAACTGCACCCAGACCTCCCTCCCAGAAAGAAGCCCCAGTCCGTTCCCCTCTGGGAGCTGCAGAGCAGGTTCCCAGCCATGATCTCTGGGGACACCTCTCTGTCCTGCTTGTACTCAAAAGCACAAGTGGCAGCTGTATGGGCAGCTCCAGAACCCCAGAGAGGTTCCAAGCTGGGAAGGCACACAGAGATTTTCCCGCTGGCCTGAGCTGGAAGCGATTAGTCTTTCTGGGTCCTAGAGCTCCCTGCTGGTGCCCCTGCACCTCTCTCAGGGGAGGGGGTGGAGCACGTCTCAGGCTCTGCTAGCACAGCGCCGCACACAGGTGGGGACTGCAAAAGTCTGTTTCTGCTCTGCGAGTGTCCCAGCCCCTGCCACACGCCCAGCGCCCTTAGGAGGTCTCCTCACAGCTCAGCGACCAGGACCTGGTTTCTCCTCTGCACTCTCTCTGGCTCTGCGCCAGGGGTGTCTCCCCTCCATGGGGGACTTAAGCCCCTGTCCCTAACAGTTCCAATTCCCACAATTTCACCCTGCGATCTCTTTTCTTTTTGAGTGCTTTTTATTGTTGTTCAAGTTAATGCTGGTCCCCAGTCTTAGGGGACTCTCATATTGGGGTATTACTTCCCAATGCGTCTCCTCTGGTGGCTCCCTCCCCCTTTTGTTTATCTTCCAATACCAGTCCAGTGATCCCGCTCCGCTTTACCTCCCCACTGGCGCCTTCTGCCCCCGTAGAGATCCTGACGAGTAGAATTTTGATCTCAGGCTGATTTCATGAGTGATCAGAGTTCCTTGGTAGGTAATCAGCTCAATTTAGGGGACAGGTTGAACGAGAGCCTCCTCCTAGTTTCCCGCCATCTTATCTCCCCCCAATACCAATTAATTGAATTTAAATAAAATAAGATTATAAAAGAAGAACACAAACAAAAATCCCTGCTTAGGAGCACTCAATTTTTGGTTGAGTGTGTGTGTATGTGTATTGGGGGAAAAACAGAAACTAAATATACACAGAATAAATAAGTAAATTATACAGAATGTGAGAAGACTATTGGTGGTTTGGTAAAAGAAAAAGTAGCAAAGAAGGTGAGACCAATAAAAAATAATGAGGGTAATATTGGGAGGTTCATCAAGGCCTGTTTGAATAATAACTTCAGAGCACAGAGTAGAAAGCAAGGAGCAAATTATTCCGATACACACTTGATAGAAGACTGTGGACAGTATGTTCCAGACCTGCATGGATGTCAGTTTGTTGGCTGGAAGAAGAGGTTAGAGCAGTAAGCAATGAGGTCAGAGATATCTAGAAACATTACTGGCAGAATCTTGGAAAACTTCATAAGGACTGTGAATTTGGCTCCAAGGTCAATGGAAAGCAATTAAGCAAAGGCTATAATCTGGCTTTCATGTTTGATTTTAGCTACTCTGTTGATAGTGGTTTGCTGAGGGTCATGGGTAGAGGTAGAGATTAAGCAAACATTTCAGAAATCCGTATGAGAGATACATGTGGCTCAGAACAAGGTAGTTATAGCGGAAGTGGTGAGAAGTCACCTGATTCTGGATGTGTTTAGAGGTAGAGAACACAGAAATCCCAGTGGATGGGACATAAGAGTGTGGGCAGATCAGAGCACAATTTGGCGACCCCAAAGTTTTGGGCCTGAGGCCCAAACATTTGAAGGATGCCACTGCAGTCCATAGGAATAAGGAAGGATGTGCCTGGAAAACTATGGGATGGGAGATCAAGATACAAGATTGAACTTGTTACATCAGAGATATATAAGAGCCATTCAAATGGAAAGTTCACCTAAGCAGTTAGATGCATGAGTGAATCAGCAAGTGAATAGATGTCAAATGCTTAGGAATCCCTGAAGACAATATCCCTCAAGAAAAAAAAAATGTGTGCAAAAGGCATGAATGGTAATTTAACAGAAATCATGGATGACTAATAAACCCATAAAATGATACTGAGTATAATTAATAATCATGGAAATGAAAACAAAACAATTAGATAGTATTGCACTCTCATTTTTGGCAAATACGTAAATGAGCAAATACACCAGACTTTCATGATGTTGTGAGCAAAATACAAAGTCTGATGCATTAAAGATAGGAGTATAAATTTGCTTATTCACTTTGGAAAATAATCAGGAATTAGCTGGTTCTAAAATCCATTTATTTCTGTCCTGGGTGTTTGTCCTAAAGCAACTCTTAATTTCACAGGGAGACTTGTCCAAATATACTCATTGAACTTGTTTTTATAATACCACAGAATTGGAGAACAAAAAGGAATATGTTGTTGAAATAATGTAACACTACATAGCAGTAAGACAGAAGAACAGTTTTAGTATGATACTTTGAATTGTCAACCTTAAAAATTAAATAGCAAATGTTAATTAGTAGCAAATGAGTTTACTCAGAAATATCAGAAGCATTACAATTGAGAACATGCAAACTATGGCAAACCATAGAAAAGTCAAGAGAACAAAGAAGGAGAGCATCCTTTTATAGCAGAGAGGAAGAAATTAGAACAGGTTGTTCTGGGGAAAAAATTATTGGAGGGAAATGGTAATTCAAAAGGGTATCAACTCATTGTCTGCAGGCCTGGGGCAGCTTGCTATTGTGAGACCAAAAGGAAATCTTCCTTCTTGCTGAACTATGAATGAATGAATGAACCTACAATAAGTGGTAGTGCATGAGAACTCCCTTCTCATGGCTTTTGGACAATATTTTGAATGAGATTTCCTTTATTCATGTTCAAAAAAAATGTAAAGCTCAAAATAGATGCACAGAGATATTTGAAGATACAAATATTTATGATATCATTACAAAGAAAAATATGAGATTGACTAAAACACAATTAAGGATGTTGTAACTTTCTGGGGAAGTTGGGGAGAGATGATCATGGTTTGAATGCAATGCTGATGTACATTTCCTGTATGTACCATGACGATATGTTTTTAATTTATTTTAAATGTGTAAATATTAATAAAATGTACTGTCTGGTGTGCACAGTATCTTTTGTGATGTTCATTACTGTGGGCTCTGAGAAACAAACTGAGGGTTTCGGAGGGGAGGAGGTAGAATGTTAGGTGAGACTGGTGGTGGGTATTAACGAGGGCACTTTTTCAGGGAGCACTGGGTGTGGTACATAAACAATGAATCTTGGGACACTGAAAAAATAGAATAAAATTTAAAAAATAATAAAATAATTTTATTTTTGAAAGTGTAAAAAATCAACCCAAATCCATCAAGAAGACTCATTTCACTTTTCTTCTATCTCATATTAGTGAGTATACTATTGTGACCCTTCTCTCAATACACTTGCAAATACAGACATGCTTCTAATAAAAGACAGTTTGTATATTATTTATGAGGATTGCATTTAATTCCAGGAGTAAACAAAATATGTCAAACACTCAGTGACACATAAGAATGTAGAGTAAAGAGTAGCAGTTAATTAGAAAATTCACAGCAATGGGTAGTCCAATGGCAAACAAATATATGAAAAGGTGATTAAATTACTTTCTATGGATTTGTTATAGAAGTGCATCACCAAAAACAGCCAAAAAATTACTTTATTTCCAATATAATAATGAAGACACAGTACTATAGTTGTGGCAGAAAAAAAATAAACAAAACGAAAAATCTTGGAAATATATTTAATTGAAATAAAAATAAAATAAAATAAATTGACTGCATCCCGAATTCAACATAGCAAAAGAATTATTCATTTAATTAGAAGACAATAATCACACATGTGTCCAGAATATCACAAAGAAAATAAGAAATATGAAAAGTTGTTATAATATGGAGGGAATGAGAGTTATAAGTCATGGATATTTTAAAAATCTATAGACTTTACAATCTTAAATAAGATACCTAAAGACTAAGCATCATAGAGTATGCTGGGAAATTTTACAATTTTCCAAATTATGATTAATTAAATATTTAAAATATCATTATCATTTGTTATGTCATCATATATTAATGATAATCATACTGTTATTATCTTAAACATACCTAGGATTGAAATACTCTGACATAAGAACAAGGAAGAAAATGGGGATGGGAAGATTTTGGGAGATGTACGACATTTCTATTTCAAAAACAAATATATAAGTTTAAGAAGCTGGGAAGGTGAAACACTAAGCAGAAAATACTAAAAGTAACTTTATGCCAGAGAACAGTCATCAAAGTAGCAGAAAACAGAGAAAACTGATGAAACATGACTTATCTTGGAAGTTCTCCAAGAAAATCAATGCTTTTCCTTAAATGAGGGTTGAAATTAAGTACTTTCACTGAAATAAGTCAATTCAGTCTGTTGTATGATTTTTTTAAAAACTTTTCACTGGGTTGACTGAAAGCTTTATGAAATTGATATGATTTATTAGTTGTTTTGAATATTGTCATCCCCATTCTTGGATTTTATGAAGTGAAACTTGTGAGTAAATTCTGAACTATGGAATAGCTTCTTGAAAAGTGAGAAAATTGCTTATCATGTGTTCTACACCTAATAAAATACCCACTTATATTTTCAGCTCAGTGGGAGTTTTACCATAAATTCTATGACATAGTCAAAATATTAAAATAAGCTATATCTGAATCTGGAGTTGTCTTCAAGATACTGAAATAAGTGACATTATTAGGGAAAAGAGTCCATCCTTGAAATGATTGATTTATTCTGGTGTTACTCATTATAAATCCAAAAGCCTCATAAGGCAGTTTCATAGTTGTTAAATGAGCCCACAGCCACCAAGGAAAGCCCATTTTGCTTTTCTAAGACCTCAGATTGATGAATACACAATTGTCCTCCCACTCCCAATACACTTATCATCACAGACACAGTGTGTTTAATGATAAGCAAATGGTCTGTAAGTCCTATTGAGAAGTTCATCTGATCTCAGGAGAATTCTAAAACTTTTTTCTCAAACTTTCTCTTTGTTTTCACTGCTGCCAATTTCACCTTAAGTGAATGTGGATCTTCATTACTGTCAGAATGCCAGGAAGAGCTGATTTAGAACCCCAACGGATGTTTAACAAGCTCATCTTCTCTGGGAATACAAACTACGCAGGCAGTGCTTGTCATTTCCTCTGTCTAATTACAACTTTTAATTGTCGTGCTTTAGCTTTCTAACAAGTCCCTTGAAACATTCGGTGCAGGGGTTTAAGGAGCAGGGATCCCAGTCTCTAAGTAAAGAAAACAAAGTTGCTTTCCAGCCTCGCCCCTGCCAAGTTCTATGAGAGACAATTCAATTATTTGCTCAGTCCCTATAACTTTAACTTGCCTCTATTTTAATAGTCTCACTGGGATGCCAAGTGATTATCAAGTTAGGGAAAGCAAACCACCTCAGGGCAGTTTTAGTGAAACGTGCCCATTGGAACAAAGCCATCACACTTTGAATTCAAACTTTTGAGTAATGCAAATGCTTTATTTCTTCTCAAACAGAAGTTCTCTGTTCTTGTTGTTTTTGTGGCTCTTCTTGTTCATATACACACTAACTCACCTTTGAAAGACAGAATATATAGTCTGAATCCTCCATTATCAAATAAGTTTCAGGCAGAAAGATACATTTATCAATCAAACCATCACTAAAAATTTTTTGGATGCTATAATCAACTCTCATTTCATTCCCCTTTGACATCCTCCTTCTTCCATTCCCTAAAAGCATATAATAAAGTACTTAAATAACTGATTGCTAGTGATATCATAAATATGACCATAATGTAACTGGCTCATTAATGCATATGAGAAGTTAAATACATAATTTCATAACAGTTACAATAGAAAGTGCTTCTTGTGGATATTGAAAAATTCTTATGTAAAAGTTTCTACTATTTTTATTAGCTACTATTGTCCTTTTGTCTTTACATGTTTGATTTGAAAGTAAAATAAAAATTTTTCATGTATTTAATGATCTTATCTTTTTTGATATTGATATATAAAATCTGAAGTGAAACTATTCCTAGTTTGGACAGTTCATAGTATTTTAATTTTTTTTTACCTGAAATTACATCTTACATTTCCCCTCTTATTTTAGGTGCAGAAGAGCAGGCACAGTTCTGAGATCTGATTCCAACAGCATACTCCATTTATTTGTTATTTACAAAATGTGATATGTTCACCCCAACCATGCTACTTGCTACCTCCATCTGGTCTAAAACATTGTATAAAGTAGATCTTACATAAAAATTTATTTCATCAGAGATAAAGAACACATATTTTTTAATGGCCATTACAAAGGGAGATGCAAAGGCCATAGTGGCCTTTATCACCTCGTATCATTTGAAATTATTCAAGTTAAGATATGCAGTAATAATATGTTTATATTATTTTATATTTATTTGCATATGCACATAGAACACAATTTATATGTATTTGTATAGTTTTATATTCATATTTATAAGTCATATTTTATATATTTCTTATAAGTTTTTCTTCATAATTATGGTAACATGAGACAGGATGGGGTTTGATAATAAGTGTGTGTGTATTGCTATAGGCCTACTTCTAGAGAAAATCAATCCATCATAGTGGAACCTGGGAAGGCTCATGTGAACAGCAACTGAGTGCACATAGCATGAAAAAGGAAAAGAAACCAGTGGAAAATGATGAAAGGTAGTGAGTTGCTGAATTCTGGATTATTTAAAAGATCATGTGGTGTCAGATAACAATATAGTGACCATGCACAATGGTCTCAAGCAGAAATGCCTTCACTCCCAATACGTGAAGGAATGATGTTCGAGTGTGATCTCAGAAAAAGATAAAGTTCATAAAAATATATTCTTACGAATTTTAGTAAAGATACAGTGGGAAAACCCATGCAAAATCCCAAATAAAATGAGATATAATATTTAAATTAGCTATCAAAAGTACAGTATCACCGCCAAGGATATTATCCAGGTAGAAACTTTTAATGAGGACAAAATTAATATCTCTAATTTCTTAGAAAAGGACAACCTAAAGATCTGAATTTGATTAATATGGTTTGTTCACTCTTTACCTTCAAAATGATGTAATCAGTGTAAATATCATTAAAAGTAAAGCTATTCAGTGGAGCTACACAATGAATCATAGAACACTACATCAAAAACTAATGATGTAATGTACGGTGACTAACATAAGACAATGAAAAATTTTAAAAAATAAACAATGAATCTTGGAACACTGAAAAAGTCAAATAAATGAATAAAGCTATTCAAAATCGAATTTTGCTTTAGTATTCTTCAAGACTCCATGAGATTCTATGTAGGAATATCTGAAAAGGAAATCTGCTTTATACATGAATGAAATTTTAAATAGGTCCTCTATTAAGCTAGAAATGGCACAGACTTCAAAGTTTAATACCAAAAACGACTCTTTACAAAGGTGTTCTACTCTGAATATTTGATTAATATCATCACTGTTTTTTACTGTAGACTTTTATTATGTTAATTTCTACCTATAAATGTTTTTATTAAATGTCATTTATGAAATGAAGAGTGAAATCTAGGTTCTTCCCCAGGTGCAATGAGTGTCCTAACAAATGTGTTTCATCTTACACACTGTGCCAATCATTTCATGACAATTCACTTGGTAATTTGAAGCTCAACAGAAGAAAGAATGTGGACGCACATATATAGGACTTAAATTACACAATTTTTAATTTTTTTCCAGATTTATTGAAATATAACTGATATGTGACATTGCATAAGTTTAAATTATATAGTGTAGTGATTTTATATACTACAGTGTATTTATTTATATGTAGCAATTTTATACATATATTGCAGTGTGAACATACATTTCTGTTTTGAGAAAATATGCCTCATTTCTAAAGCAGGAGAATACACATTCTTTTCAAATGCACATCAGACATTTTCAAAAATAGGTCACATATGTACTAGGTCACTTATCAAAAACAAAACAGCAAGGACCCAAATAAGTAAAATAACACATAAGAGCAGAGAAATAACAACCAACATTACAGAAATACAAACAATTATAAGAGAATATTATAAAAAAAACTATATGCCAACAAATTGGACAACTTGGAAGAAATACTTAAATTTCTAAAGGGGAAGAAAAAGAACAAAACTAAGCAAACAAACAAAACAAAAAACATAACCAACACACAAACAAAAATGACTGGAACTAAAGTAGAAAGAAATTAAAAATTTCAACAGACTGATAACCAGCAAAGACATTGAATCAGTAATTTAAATATACCTCCCGGGGCACCTGAGTGGATCAATGGTTTAAAGCCTCTGACTTCAGCTCAGGCCATGATCCCAGGGCCCTGGAATCAAGCCCCACATCAGGCTCTCTGATCAGCAGAGAGCCTGCTTCCTCCTCTCTCTCTGCCTGCCTCTCTGCCTACTTGTAATCTCTGTCTGTCAAATAAATAAATAAAATATTTTTAAAAGTGTCTGTTTCTTGTTTTCTCTCTTAAAAAACAAACAAACAAACAAATACTCCCAACAAACAAAAGTTTAGGACCAGAAAGCATCAAGACAAGGTTTACCAAATATTTAAAGAGTTAATACCTAGTCTTCTCAAACTAGTTCAAATAATTAGAAAGGAAGGAGAACTTCCAAATTCATTCTATGAAGCCAGAAATACTCTGATACAAAACCAGATAAAGGGTCCACTAAAACAGATATCTACAGGAAAATATTCCTGATAAACATGGATGCAAAAATTCTCAATAGGATTTTACCAAAACTGAATCAAACAGAACATTTACAGAACCATTCAATATTATCCAGTGGGATTTATTCCTAGGATGCAAATGTGGTTCAATATTCACAAATCAATCAATGTGATAAAATACATTAAAAAAGGAAGGATAATAACCTCATAAGGTCCTTCCATTAGATACAGAAATGAATTTGGCAAAGCATAACATCTATTCATGATAAAAAAAAGAAACTTCAACAAAGTTGGGTTGAGGGAACATATTTCAACATAATAATGCCCATATATGAAAAATCCACAGTTAATATAACCCTCAATGTGAGAAAACTGAGAATTTTTCCTTTACAGTCAGGAACAAGACAGGGATGTCCACTCTCACCGCTATTATTTAACATAGTACTGTTAAGTCCTAGGTGTTGAAAAACAACCTAGATCCTCGCCAAACTGACTGCGGTCATGTCGAATCTTGTGAGAAAACTCCAGGAGATGGAAGACAAGAGTCTTCCTGGGAGGATGTCCAGAATAAACATGGGAAGATCTCTGGAGTGTTTTCATGCCCTCCTTTACATAGATCTGATAAGGGTGGAGAATCCTTAACTTGCCCTTGTTACTTAAAACTAAGAGATAATGTCATTTAAAGCTAAAAGATAATCATGGTTGTTCCCTTGTCAAACTTGATTGCCTGCATGTAAATCTCATCTCACACGTAGCCCACGGCCTGCACATAAATCTATATCCTGTTTGTAGTCAGATTTTTTGTAAGGTATAAAATAAATGAATGTAAGAAATAAAGACCTCTAGTGTTCATGAGTCCATATTCCCTGCATCGTTTCGTCTCCTATCACCAGGATCTCTCCCTTGCAAAGGTGTCACCTAGCCACCACATTCAGACAACAAAAACAACAAAGTTAAAGTCATCCAAATCACCAAGGAAGATCTCAAGCTTTCATTATTAGCAGCATACAAAATGGTTTATGTAGAAAACCCAAAAGATTCCACCAAATTTTTGCTAGAGCTGATACATGAGTTCAGTAAAGTCTCAAAATATAAATCAGTGTACAGAAATCTGTTCCATTTGTATAAACCAATAATTAAGCTGCAGAAAGAGAAATCAAGGAATCAATCCAATTTATAATTATTCCCAAAATCATAAGATAAACAGGAACATATCAAAAAAAAGAGATAAAACATCTGTACATTGAAACCTATAAAATATTGATGAAAGAAATTGAAGATGACACAAAGAAATGGAAAGGCATTCCATGTTCCTGGATTGGAAGAACAAATACTGTTAAAATGTCTATAATCCCCAAAGCAATCCACAAATTTAATGTAATTCCTACCAAAATACCAACAAAATTTTTCATAGGGCTAGAACAATCCTATAATTTGTAAGGAACCACAAAAGACCTCCAATTACCCAAAGTAACCTTGAAAAAGAAAAAAATGAAGCTGTAGGGATCACAATTCTGGACTACAATTTCTATTACAAAACTGTAGTGATCAAGATGGTATTGTACTGGCACAAGAAGAGACACGTATATCAGTGGAACAGGACAGAAAACCGAGCAATGAACCCACAACTTTATAGGCAATTAATCTTTGACAAAGCAAGAGAAAATATCCAATGGCAAAAAGAGAATCTCTTCAATAAATGGTGTTAGGAAAACTTGATAACTACATGCAAATGAATGAAGCTAGACCACTTTTTACACCATACACAAAAATTCAAAATGAATGGAAGACTTAAATGTGAGACAAGAAACCAATAAAATCCTAGAGGAAAACAAAAGAAGTAACCTCATTGACAATGACCATTGCAAATTCTTATTAGATTTATCTCCTGAGGAAAGAGAACAAAAGCAAAAATAAACTATGGGGACTTCAACAAAATAAAATCCTTTGAACAGGAATTTAACAAAACTAAAGTGAAGCCTATAGAATGGGAAAAAATTTGCAAATAACATATATGATAAAGGTTTAGTACCCAAAATATATGAAGAACTTACAAAACTCAAAACACACACACACACACACACACACACACACACACACACACACACGCACTAAAACAAAAATACAGTTAAACAATGGTCAGAAGACATGAACAGACATTTTTCCAAAGCAGACATCCATATGGCCAACAGAAGAAAAGATGGTCAACACCACTCATCATCAGGGAAGTAGAAATCAAAACTACAATAAGATATCACTTCACACTAATCAGAATGACTAAATTAACAGCAACAACAACACCCAACAACAGATATTGGTGATGATGTGGAGAAAGGGGAACCATCTTGCACTATTGGTGGGAAATCAAACTGATGCATCAGCACTGGAAAACAGTATGGAGTTTCCTCAAAAAGTTAAAAATAAAACTACTCTATTACCCAGCAATAGCACACTGTTTACACAAAGAATACAAAAGTACTGATTCAAAGGGATACATGCACCTGGATGTTTATAGCAGGATTATCAATAATAGCCAAACTAAAGAAAGAGGCAAAATGCCCATCCACTGATGAATGGATACAGAAGATAAAGCATTTGTGTGTGTGTGTGTTTATATATTGAAATATTACTCTGTCATAAAACTGAATGAAATCTTGCCATTTGAATCAATGTGGAAGGACATAGAGAGTATTATGCTAAGCAAAATAAGTGGATCAGAGAAAGATAAATATAATTTAACTCACATGTGGAATTTAAGAAAATAACAAAAGAGCACTGGGGAAAAAAGAGAGGAGAGGCAAACCAAGATATAGACTCTTAACTAGAGAACAAAGTGATGGTTACCAGAGATGAGGTGGGTAGGGGGTGGTTTAATAGGGTTGGGGATTAAGGAGTGTGCATGTTGTGATGAGTACGAGGTATTGTATGTAAGTATGAATTTCTAAACTGTACACCTAAAAACTAATATTAAACTATATGTTAATTAACTGGAACTTAAATAAAAATATTAAAAAATAGTATTGTTTACTATATATAATTTTTGTGTCAGTTGCTTCCTATTAGTGTTACTTTTTAATGTATTGCCTGGATATTCTTCAATATAATAATGTGTTCCAATATTTAGTTTTGGAGCTAAAGATAGAATATTTAGGTATATAATTATATGTATATACATATGTGTGTGTGCATGTAAATTATTTCCTATTCCTATACAAAAGTTAGCATTGTCTATAACTGTTCTATACATAATGTATATTATTAATATAACATATATATTTAATATTAATGTATACTATTTTGTGATCACTGTGGTTTTATTTTTTTGGTTTCTGGAAAACTTATGATTATTATTATTATTGTTTCATATTATGAGCTATATTCCCAAGCACATTGTATTCACTATTATTTTATAGCTGAAAGTTTGAGTCTTGTAATCCCTTTCAACCAATACCACCCCTTAACCCCTTTCCCTCTGGTAATCACCAGATTGTTCTCTATATCTGAATCAGCTTCTCTTTTGTTTTTCTTTTATCTTTTTTTCCCTTAAGGATTCCAATATAAATGAAATCATAAGGTATTCATATTCTTCTGTGTGACATTTCATTTAACTTAATATCCTCTAGACTCATCTATATTGTCACAAATGGCAAGATTTAATTATTTTATAGTTGAGTAATATTTGGGTACATATATCACATCTCTCTTATGCATTCATCTACCAACGAAAATTTAAGTTGCTTACATATTTCCATATTTTGACTATTGTAAATAATGCTATAGTGAACAAAGGAGTGCATGTATATTTTTAAAATCGTGTTCTAATTTTATTCAGATAAACACCCAGAAATGGAATGGCTGGATTTTATGTTAGTTCCATTTTTAATTATTTGAGTATTTTCCATAGTAGCTGCACCATTCTTCATACTCATTCAAGAATATTTGAGGATTCCCTTTTCTTCACATCTCCACCATCCCTTACTATTTCTTGAATTTTTGATAATAGCCATTTGAACAAGTTTGAGATGATGTCCCTGTAGTGTCGATTTGTATTTCTATTATGATATTAGTGATTGTGAACATTTTTTCATGTATCTGTTGACCATATTTATATCTTATTTGAAGAAATGTCTATTTAGATTCTCTGCCCATTTTTAAAAAAACATTTATTTATTTATTTTTATTTCTTTTCAGTGTTCCAGAATTCATTGTTTATGCATCACATCCAGTGCTCCATGCAATACATGCTCTCCACAATATCCACCACCAGGCTCGCCCAACCTCCCCCTCCCCTCCCCTCCAAAACCCTCAGTTAGTTCCTCAGAGTCCACAGTCTCTCATGGTTCGTCTCCCACTCCAACTTCCCCCAACTCCCTTCCCCTCTCCAGCTAGCCATATCCTCCATGTTATTTCTCATGCTCTACAAATAAGCAAAACCATATGAGAAATTCTCTCTGCTTGACTTATTTCACTCAGCTTAATCTCTTCCAGTCCTGTCCATGTTGATACAAGTTAGGTATTCATCCTTTTCTGATGGAGGCATAATACTCCATAGTATATGTGGACCACATCTTCTTTATCCATTCATCTGTTGAAGGGAATCTTGATTCGTTCCACAGTTTGGTGACTGTAGCCATTGCTGCTATGAACACTGGGGTACAGATGGCCCTTCTTTCACTACATCTGTATCTTGGGGTTAAATATCCAGTAGTGCAGTTGCAGGATCATAGGGATGCTCTATTTTTAATTTATTAAGGAATCTCCACACTCTTTTCCAAAGTGGCTGCACCAACTTGCATTCCCACCAACAGTGTATGAGAGTTCCCCTTTCCCCATATCCTCTCCAACACATGTTGTTTACTGTCTTGTTAATTTTGGCCATTCTAACTGGTGTAAGGTAGTATCTCAATGTGGTTTTGACTTGAATATCCTTGATGGCTACTGAAATTTGGCTTGTTTGTTTTTGATATTAAATTGTGGGAGTTCTTCCTATATTTAAAAAAATATTTTATTTATTTATTTATTTGAGAAAGACTGTGCGAGAGGAGAGACTCTGCATGAACAGGAAGGGGTTTAGATGGAGAAGCACACTCCCTGCTGAATGGGGAGCCAAATGTGGGGCTCAATCCTGGGACTCTAGATCATAACTTGTGCTGACGGCAAATGCCCAACTGACTGAGCCACCCAAGCAGTCATCTTCTATATTTCAAGTGTTAAGACCTTCTTGGTATATTATTTGAAAATATCTCCTCCCACTTGGTTGTTTTCATTGCATTAATTGTTTTCTGCTTTTTATGCCTTTGCATAAAGAGACAGATCCAAAAAATATTGCCCAGACCTATGCCCAAATGTTCTCTGCCTATGATTTCTTCCTTTAGTCTGAAATTTATACATTTCATAAAAATTGAATTTATTTTTATATCTGGTATGAAAAAGTTCTCTAGTTCACTTTTTGGCATTTTATTGTCCAGTTTACAAAACACAATTTTTTGAAGAGATTATGTTTTCCCTATTGTATATTCTTGCTCCTTTGTTGAAGATTAATTGAACTTATGAGTTTATTCCTGGATTCCTTACTCTGTTTCACTGACCTATGTATCTATTTTTGTGTCAGTACTATACTGTTTTGATTAATATAGCTTTGTATTATAGTTTGAAGTCAGGGTGCATCATACCTCCAGTTCTTATTCTGAATATTTCTTTTGCTTTTTGATTACATAGAATTAAAAATTTTTATTTTATTGACCATAGGATTATTTGCTCTAGTTCTGTGAAAAATGTTGTTTGTATTTTGATAGGGACTTCACTGAATTTTAAGATTATTATACATAGTTTTGCAATATTAATTCTTCCAATTCATGAGCATGCTATATCTTTCCATTTATTTCTGTCTTCTTCAATTTTGTTATGATTTTGAAGGAACAAGTCTTTCACCTCCTTGGTTAAATTTATTTCTAAAAATTGAATTGCTTTTTACGTACTTGTGCATAGTATTAATGACAGTTTTACTTGTTTCTTACTAATTTGGATTTTTTTTTCAATTCTGATTACTATAACTATAAAAACCTGTACTATGTTGAATAAAGGTGGAAAGAGTGTTCTTTGTTGCATTGTTGTATTTTTGCATTAGAATAAAATCTTTCAACTTTCCACCGTTAAGTATGATATGAGCTACAGTTCTCTCATATATGACCTTCATTATCTTAAGATATATTCTCTCTATATCCATCTTGTTGGGGATTTTTATGATCAGTGGACCCTGAGTTTTTTCAAGTGCTTTTTTTCTTTAACTATTGAGATAATCATATAATTTTTATCTTTTTTTATTAATGTGTTGTATCACACTAATTGAATTTTGTATTTTGAACCACACTTGCATCCTCAAATAAGTTCTACTTTATCAGGTGAATAATCCATAATAAAATGTGTATAATCCTTTTAATTTATTATTGAATTTGGTTCTTCAATATTTTGCATGTATATTATTCAGGGTTAGTAACCTGTATCTTCTTTTTTTTTTCCTTTTTTCTTTTTTTGGTGTCTCTGCTGATTTTAATTCCAAGGGAATTTTGACCTCATAGAGTGAGTTTTGAAGCTTCTACCTCTCCAAATTTCTGCAATAGTTTGAGAAGTCTAGAAATTAACTCTTAATTGAATATTTGTTAGAATTAACCTGTAAAGCTCTCTGGTTCTGGGCTTTTGTTTACTTGGATTTTTTGATTACTGATTCAAGTTTATTAATAGTAATTGGTTTGTTAAGATTTTCTATTTCTAAGCTAGAGGCAAAATGGTAGAAGACTAGGGGACCTTGTTTCATCTGGTCAATTGAATTTAGCTGTATATATATCAAACCATTCAAAACACCCACAAATTCAGCCTGACATGTAAGAAAATATATCTGGAATTCTACAAATAGAAAATTTTTTCCGCTTTTTACAAGGTAGAAGGCATGGAGTTGTGAATTTTTAGCATATATTGGAGGATAAATGAAGGGGGGAGGGACCCTCCATAAGTTGGATCCTGGAAAGTGATATAACACTGGAGAACAAAATCAGAACCCTTAGAAATCTGGTCTAGTGAGAGACACCGCTCTCTGAAAGGAGCTCTGGAAATAAAAAGACAGAGTACTTGGTGGGACATTGTAGTCTTGGGATATGAGGAGTCACAGAGCAAATATGGTGTCTGATATGCTAGAGTGGCCAAGCAGTGGAGTGGGGAAACTGGTTAGGGTCAGTGAACCAAGGAGGGACTCTCAGATTCGGTCAACATAAAATGTGAGCTGATGTAGTTGGGTGATCAATCTTTTCCCAAGCATCCTGAAAAGGACTGTCATGTGCAGGCCATTTACCAACCCTTGAGAGGGGACAAAACGGCTGTGCCCAGGAACAGTCAACAATGGCAGCCCCAGAAAGGACAGGGAGGTGATACCCAGATTTGACCCTGGAGCAGTGGAGCAGGGTGCTCTTGTGAGCCCACAGCCACACACACACACACACACACACACACACGGATTAAAAGGCAGTGATGCTTTGGGTGATGGTATTCCCCACAAAAGGACTACAGAATGCATGTACCACAAGAACTAGTGGGATTTGGCACACAGAGTGAAACTCTTTGTCCCAGAGGGTTTATTGATGAGGGCAAACCATGATCTTTTGCTCTGGGCTGGAAATCCAGGGACAGACATTTTTTTCTCTGATCCTCCGAAGATGCACAGAAAGCCACCAGAGAATAAATGCCACAGATGACCAGCTTACATTAAGCCAAATCCCTGGTAAAGAGTGGGGCAACTCTACCTAGGCACAAATACCTGATAAGCAGCACAACAGGCTGATCCTCTGGAAGACAGAATGGAAGAACATGTGGACAATAACTATATGGATCCCACAAGTTGTAAATCTCCAGCACCAGGAGAAGAGATTATATTGAGCTCCATGTGTTTTCTCATAAGTTATTTATCTTTCGGTCTAAAATTTTCCATTTCTTTTTACATTTTCCCCATTTCAACTAGATTCTTATTTTCCTAAATTATGTTTTCTAAGTTGCTTTTTAACTTTTATCTGTTACACCTACATTTTATAAATATGTGCTCAATTTTGGTCCTTTTTCACTCTGTTCAATTATAAGTTTTGTTTTATTGCCTATTTTGGGATGTAGTGTCTTGTAACACAGAGAACAAAATTCAGTCAGAACAAGTGGAACACTCTGATTTGTCCAATCTGTGAGATTATAGTCTCTCCCCCCATTTTCTGTTTTTGTTGTTTAGTTTTGGTTGTGTTTGCTTTTCTGTTGTGGCTTCTCACTGCTTCAGATCTGTCTAGGATGTGTGTTGCTTCAGTCATGATTGATATTGACTCTTCTCATTTGTTAGCCCATCCTTCTCTGGGCAAAATGACTAGAAGGAGGAATTCACAACAAAAGAAAACTCTGTGGCAGGGTTCTCTGCCACAGAGCTAATCAATATGGATGTAAGTAAGATGTCAGAGATGGAATTCAGGACAGCAATTATAAAGTTAATAGCTAGGCTTGAAAAATGAATAAATGACAACACAAAATCTCTAAGGGTGGAAATGAGATCTAAGCAGGATGAACTTAAAAATGCAATGAATGAGATGCCATCTAAATTGGAAACTTAAAGAGCTTGGATAAATTGATGCAGAAGAGAGAATAAGTTATCTAGAGGAGAGGCTTATGGAGAAGAAGGACATCGAAGAAAAGAGAGAAAGATAACTCATCATCCGTAAAGAAAGTTTTCAAGAAATTAATGATTCCCTGAAATAAACTAATGTCAGAATTATTAAGGTGCTGAAGGAGGTGAGGAGAGAGAGGAGAACAGAAGGTATTTCCTCAAATGAGGAAATCATAACTGAGAACTTCCCTAGCCTGGGGAAAGAAACAAGCATTAATGACCAAGAGGCAGAGAAGGCCCCCTCCCAAAATCAATAGAAATAGATCAACAACTGATTTTTATAGGATAGCAAAACATTGAAATATTAGAGAAAAAAGAAGTTATCCTGAGAGCACCTAAAGAGAGGAAGTTCCATATATATGGTGGGAAGAACATCAAAATAACTTTATATGTGTCCCAGAAACCTGACAGGCTAAAAACGGAAGGCAAAAGATATACTCAAGATATACTCATACTAAATGAGGACATGCAGTGTACTTTAGCCAGCAAGGCTGTCATTCAGAATGGAAGGAGAGATAAAGAGCTTCCAGGTCAGGCAGAAACTGAAAGAATTATGTGACCATCAAGCCAGCCCTACAAGAAATAAAAGGGGGATTCTGTAAGTGAAGGGAGACCAGAAGAATCACATAGACTGGAAAGAATAAAACCTACAGAAACAGGGACTTATAAGAAATACAATGGCACTAAGGTCATATATTTTAATAATTACTCTAAATGTAAATGGGCTGAATGCTCCCATGAAAACACACAGGCTTTCAGATTGGATTAAAAAAAAAAAAAGCAGGACTCATCTATATGCTGTCTACAGGAGACTTATTTTGACTCTAAATACACCTCCAGATTGAAAGTGAGGGGATGGAGAACAATTTACCACACTAATGGACCTCAAAAGAAAGCTGGAGTAGCCATCCTCATATCAAACAAGTTAGATTTTTAAACCAAAAATACTAGTAATAGATTAGAGGGACACCATATAATCCTTAAAGGGTCTATCCAACAAGAAGATTAAACTAATGTAATTATCAATTCACCTCAATTTACCCTAGCTCTTTGAGTTTCCAGTTTAGATGGCATTTCATTCATTGCATTTTTAATTTCATCCTGCTGAGATCTCATTTCCACCCTTAGAGATTCTGTGCTGTCATTTTGCCATTTATTCATTTTTCAAGCCTAGTTATTAACTTTATAACTGCTATCCTGAATTCCATCTCTGACATCTTACTTATATTCATATCAATTAGCTCTGTGGCAGAGAACCCTGCCTTTGGTTCTTTCTTTTGTTGTGAATTCCTCCTTCCAGTCATTTTTCCCAGAGAAGGATGGGTGAACAAACATGGGAGCAGCCAATTATATAAACCAATTAATAATCAAAATAAGGAAACACATTGACAATAATACATTAATAGAAAACATCAACACTCCACTCTCAGCAATGGACAGATCATCTAAGTAAAAGATCAACAAAGAAATAAGGGCTTTCATGCACTAGATCAAATGGACTTCACAGGTATATATAGTACATTCTATCCTTAAACAACAAAATACTCATTCTTCTATAGTGCACATGGAACTTTCTCCAGAACGGATCACAGTCTGGGTCACAAATCATATCTCAACCAATACCAAAAGACAGATTATTCCATGTATATTTTAAGACCACAATGCTTTGAAACTGGAACTAAACAACAAGAGGAAATTTGAAAGGAACTGAAACTCTTGGAGCTTAAAGACTATCCTGCTAAAGAATGAATGGGTAAACCAGAAAATTAAAGATGAACTTAGGGGAGCTTGGGTGGCTCAGTGGGTTAAAGCCTCTGCTTTTGGCTCTGGTCATGATTCCAGGGTCCTGGGATTGAGCCTTGCATTGGGCTCTCTGCTCATCAGGGAGCCTGCTTCCTCCTCTCTCTCTGCCTGCCTCTCTGCCTACTTGTGATCTCAGTCTGTCAAATAAATAAATAAAATATACATTTTTTTAAAAGAAGAACTTAAAAAGTTCATGAAAACTAATCAACATAAAAACACATCAGTTCCCTCTGGAATATAGGGTGGCTAAGTCTGTCAAAACCTCTGGAATACAGCAAATACAGTCATAAATGGGAAGTACATAGCAATCCAAGCATCTCTCAAAAAGGTAGAAAAATCTCAAACACACGAGCTAACCTTACACCTAAAGACCTGGAGAAAGAACAGCAAATAAACCCTAAGCCAAGTAGGAGAAGACAAATAATAAAGATTAGAGAAAAGACCAATTAATTAGAAACTAGAACAGTAGAGAAGATCAATGAAACTAGAAACTGGTTCTTTGAAAGAATTAATAAGATCAATCTCATTTGACCAGACTTATCCAAAGGAAAATAAAGAGGACCTCAATTATAAAATAATGAATGAAAGGGGAGAGATTATTACTAATGCCAAGAAAATATAGACAGTTGTTAGAACTTATTACCCACAGCTATAAAACTAATAACAAACAAGTTTGCTAACAAACTAGGCAATCTGGAAGAAAGGGATGCATTCCTGAACTAAGGAGACTGAAACAGGAAGAGGCAGAAAATCTTAACAGACCCATAAGTAGAAAATAAATTGAAGCATTAATCAAAAACCTCCCAAAAAACAGGAGTCCAGGCCAGATGGCTTTCTAAGGAGATTCTACCAAACATTTTTTTAAAGATTTTGTTTATTTATTTGTCAGTGAGAGAGAGAGAGAGAGAGCACGCACGAGCGAGCACAGGCAGACAAAGTGGCAGGCAGAGGCAGAGGGAGAAGCAGGCTCCCTGCCAAGCAAGGAGCCCAGTATGGGACTCAATCCCAGGACACTGGGATCATGACCTGAGCCAAAGGCAGATGTTTAACTACTGAGCCACCCAGGCGTCCCTTTGCCAAACATTTAAAGAAGAAATAATCCCATTCTCCTAAGGCTGTTAAAAAAAAATAGAAACAGAAATAAAACTTCCAAACTACTTCTATGAGGCCAGCAACGTGGATCCCAAAACTAGACAAAGACCTCCATCAAAAAGAGCTGTAGACTAATATCCCTGGTGATGCCAAAATAAAATACTCACCAAAATGCTAGCCAATAGGATCCAACAGTACATTAAAAGGATTATTTACCATGACCGTGTGGGATTAATCCCTGGGATGCAAGGGTGGTTCAACATTTGCAAATCAATCAACGTGATAGATCACATAATAAGTGAAAAGACAAGAACTATGTTATCCTCTAAGTTGATGAAGAAAAATCATTGGAAAAAATACAGCATGCTTTCTTGACTAAAACTGTCCACAGTACAGGGATAGAGAGAACATACATTAATATCATAAAAAAGCCATCTATGAAAAGCACACAGTGAATATCATTCTCAATGAGTGAGCTTTACCCATAAGGTCAGGAAAAAGACAGGGATGCCCACTCTCACCACTATTGTTCAACATAGTACTAGAAGTCTTAACCTCAGCAATCAGACAAGAAGAATAAATAAAAGGCATTCAAATTGGCAAAGAAGAACTCAAAATATCAATCTTCGCAGATGATCTGGAACTTTATGTGGGAAACCCAAAAACCTTCATCCCAAAGTTGCTAGAACTCATATAGCAATTCAGCAACATGGCAAATACAAAATTAATACACAGAAATCAGTTGTGTTTCTTATACACTAACAAGGAAACAGAAGAAAGAGAAATTAGGGGATTAGTTCAATTTGCAATAGAACCCAAAGCCATAAAATGCCTAGGAATAAACGTAACCAAGGAGGTTAAGAATTTGTACTCTAGAAACTACAGAAAACTTTCGAGAAAATTGACTAAGACAAAAAAGATGGAAAAACACTCTATGCTCATGGATTGGAAGAACAAATGTTGTTAAAATGTCTATGCTATCCAGCGCAATCTACACATTCAGTTTAATCCCTATCAAGTTATCATCGACATTTTTCACAGGGGTAGAACAAACAACCCTAAAATTAGTATAGAACCAGAAAAGACCCTGAATCACCAGAGTGATGTTGAAAAAGATAACCAAAGCTGGGTGCATCACAATGCCTGATTTCAAGTTGTATTACAAAGTTGTGATAATCAAGAAATCATGTTTAGGCACAAAAACAGAAACAGATATCCATGGAACAGAATAGAGAGTCCATTAATGGATCCCCAACTTTATGATCTTTGACAAAGCAGGAAAGAATATCCAATGGAAAAAACACCTTTCTCTTCAATGAATGGTGCTGGGAAAATTGGACAGCCACCTGAACAAGATTGAAATTGTACCATTCTTTATACAATACACAGATATAAACTCAAAATGGATGAAAGATGTAAATGTGATATGAATCCATCAAAATTATAGAGAAAAACACAGGCAATATCCACTTTGACCTTGGTCACAGAAACTTCTTTCATGACACATCTCTAAAAGCAAAAGAAACAAAAGCAAAATTAAACTATTGGGACTTTATCAAGATAAAAAGCTTTTTCACAGCAAAAGAAACAGTCAACAAAACTAAAAGGCAACCTACAAAAAGGGAGATGATATTTTTAAATGACATAATAGATACTAGGCTTGTATCCAGTATCTATAAAGAATTTCTCAAACTCAACACCCAAAAAATAAATAATCGAGTCCAGAAATGGGCATATGACTTGAACTGATACTTCTCCAAAGAGGGCATACAAATGGCTAACAGACGCATGAAAAAATGCTCCACATCACTTGCCATCAGGGAAATATAAATTAAAACCACAGTGAGCTATCACCTTACACCAGTTAGAATGGCTAAGACTAACAAGACAGGGAACAACAAATGTTGGAGAGGATGCAGAGAAAGGGAAACCTTCCTACGCTGTTCCTGGGAATGCAAATTGGTACAGCTACTCTGGAAACGGTATGGAGGTTCCTCAAGAAGTTAAAAATACTGCTACCCTATGACCAAGAAATTGCACTACTGGGTATTTACCTCCACAATACAGAGGTAGTGAAATAAGGGACACCTGCACTCCAATGTTCGTAGCAGCAATATCCACAATAACCAAACTGTGGAAGGAGCTGAGATGCCCTTCAACTGATGAATGGATAAAGAAGATGTGGTTCATTTGCACAGTGGAATATTACTCAGCCATCAGAAGGGATGAATACCTACCATTTACTTTGACATGGATGGAACTGGAGGGTACTAAGCTAAGTGAAATAAGTCAAGCAGAGAAAAACAATTATCATATGGTTTCACTCATACATGGACTATAAGAGATAGTGCAGAGGAAAATAAGGGAAGTGAGGGAAAACTGAATGGGAAGAACTTGGAGAAGGAGACAAACCTGGTCTCTGGGAAACAAACTGAGGGTTTCCTGGAGGGGAAGTGGGTGGGGTATGGGTTAAATGGGTGGTGGCGATTAAGGAGATCATGTGATGTGATGAGCATTGGGTGTTGTGTGCAACTGATGAATTATTGCAAAAAAATTGATTATGTACTATATGTTGGCTAATTGAATTTAAATTAGAAAAATCCTTCCAGGAATGACTTCCAACATTGAAGATAGATTACTGGAAATTTTTAATACTTGACATATCATTCTTACACAAATGTGATGTTCCACCCTGGATTTATGGGATTGCAACACTGAATTAAAAAAAAAAAAAGAGAGAGAGGTGCCTGGGTGGCTCAGTGGGTTAAAGCCTCTGCCTTCAGCTCAGGTCATTATCTCAGGGTCCTGAGATCGAGCCCCACATTGGGCTCTCTGCTCAGTGGGGAGCCTGCTTCCTCCCCTCTCTCTGCCTGCCTCTCTGCCTCCTTGTGATCTATCTCTCTCTGTGTCAAATAAATAAAAATTTAATTTAATTTAATTTAATTTAAAAAAAGAAAAGAAACAAAAGGAAGGAAGGAAGGAAGGAAGGAAGGAAGGAAGGAAGGAAGGAAGGAAGGAAGGAAGATTGGCGCCTGGGCGGCTCAGTTGTTAGGTGTCTGCTTTCAGCTCAGGTCATGATCCCAGGGTCCTGGGATCAAGCCTCATCAGGATTCCTGCTGGATAGGAAGTCTGCTTCCCTTCTCCCACTCCCCCTGCTTGTGTTCCTACTCTCTCACTGTCTCACTCTCTGTCAAATAAATAAATAAAATCTTTCTAAAAAAAAAGATTATCAAATTGGGCATGAAAACATAGTTTATTATATAAAATGATTAAATAAACTTCTGCTATCATCCAACTACACTGTATTACTGACTCAACAGAATATGCTATTAACATTTTATAGATGTATAAACTATATTAAATAGATATTTGTGTTTGAGATTTTCATTATATTTTTTCAATCATCATATTTGTAAAGCACAAGAAGTCCTAGCTGATTTATTTCAACTAATTTGTGATTCTTTGAACTTTTCTACCTAGAGAATTACATCATTTGCAAACAGTGAAAGTTTGACTTCTTCCTTGCTGATTTAGATGCCTTTTATTTTTATAGTTTTTGTTGTCTAATTGCTGTGGCTAAGACTTCAAGTACTAGCGGTGAGGGTGGCAAGAGTGAAAATTCCTGTGCTATTCATGATTATATAGGAAAAGACCTCTGTTTTTCTCTATTGAGAAATTACCTGTGGGGTTTTTCATATATGACTATTATCATACTGAGGTATGTTCTCTCAGCAGTGCTTTGTTGAGGGTTTTTATGATTGTATGGTTCTTATCCTTGCTTTTATTAATGTGTGTCTCACATTCATTGATTTGTGGATATTGAACCATGCTTGCAACCTAGGACTAAATCCCATTTGATCATGGCTAATTATTTTTTAATGTACAAAAATTATTTTTGTTTATTTAATGTACAAAAAATTATTTTTTGAATTCCCTTTGCCTGTGAAGCCATCTTGTCTTATACTTGTGTTTGTTGGAAGAATGTTTACTTCTAATAGAATTTCTTTGCTGGTTATTGTTCTGCTCAAGTTTTCTATTTCTTCCTGTTTCAATTTTGTTAGTTTATATGTTTCTAGGAATTTATACATTTTTTCCAGATTCTCCATTTTATTGACATATATTCATATATATTTTCATAATATACTCATATAACTGTTTGTATTTCTGTGGTGTGGATTATTTCTCCTTTTTCATGTTTGATTATATTTACTTGGGTGCTTTCTTATTTATTTTTGAGAAATCTGGCTGGGATTTATCAATTTTATTTTTTATTTTTTTAAAAAAATCCCTTGGTTTCTTTGATCTATCCTATTGTTTTTTGATTGTTTTGTTTCTATATCATTTATTTGTGTTCTAATCATTATGATTTATATATATATTTATTTATTTATATTTTTTATTTATATGTATACTTTATATTTTATATTTTATATATATAAAGATATGTATATCTTTAAAATGTGGAGATATCTTTATATATATATATGCATATATATATGAATGAAATGTGGAGAAAAATATTTTTGTTTGAGATTTTTGTTTTTCTGGGAAAATTTATCTCTCCTTCTATTCTAAATGATAGCCTTCCTGAATAGAATAATCTTGGCTATAGATTTTTCCCATTCAGCACTTTGAATATATAATGGTACTCCTTGCTAGGCTGAAAAATTTCTTTTGAAAAATCTCTTCCTATTCTTATGAGTTTTCCCTTATGAGTTGCTGCCTTCTTTTGTCTGGCTGCATTTACACTTTTTTTTTTCTTTTATCACTATATTTTGCCCACATAATCACAGTATGTTTTGGTGTGGATCTGCTTTTGTTGATTTTTATGGGAGTTTTGTGGGCCTCCTGGATTTAGATATCTGTTTCCTTCCACAGATTAGGGGAGGTTTCAGCTATTATTTGTCCAAATATAATGTTCTGCCTCTTTCCTCTCCTCTTCTTCATCTAGGATTCCTATAATACGAATGCTACTTAAATGTTGTATGTACGTATGTATATATTTTATAGAGAGAGAGCACAGCAGGGGGAGGGAGAAGAATAAGCAGACTCTATGCTGGAACGGTGCCTGGAATGGGGCTAGATGCCACAATTCTGAGATCATGATCAGAGCCAAAACAACAGACAATAAACTAGCTGAGCCACCTATACATTCCAAATAGTATGACTGTTATTTGGACAGTCCTGACTTCCCTAAATCTATTATCATTTTGTGTAATAATTTTTTCTCTCTTTTGTGCAACTTGATTACTTTCCACTACTCTGTATTCTAGGTCACTAATTCATTCCTCTGCTTCTTCCATCCCATTCATTGTTCAATCAAGTGTATTTCTCATTTCATTTATTGTGCCCTTTATTTCTGCTATGTTATTCCTTATCTCTGTGGTAAGGGACCCACTTATGTCATCCTCTTTTTCCCCCATTCCAGGGTGTGTCCTCCTGATCATCAATTTAAATTCTCTATCAGGCATGTTATTTGTGTCTGTTTTGCTTCAAGATCTGTTTCTGTTCTTTTATTTGGGATAAATTTCTGTCTTCTCATTTTGTCTCAGCCTCTGTGGCTCTTTCTGTGTTTTTGGAAAGTTAGCTATGTCTCCTATTCTTGAGGGTAATGGCCTTATGAAGTAAAAATCTTATGACGTCCTGATTTGCAGTGCTCCCTGTTCCCCAGGTCCTGGCCCTTCCCAGAGTGTCTCCAATCTACCTCGCATGTGCTCTAATATTGTCTTCTGGCTGCTTTACATTTTAGGTCAGTTACCTGAAGAGGTTCTCTTTGCCTGCTGAGAACAATTTTTGGTCCTGGGCCTGAATGTGGGGCATTGTAACTAGATGTGCTTAGGTATCTTTGTGAAATGAGACCTGTCACCACCACCACCATAACCAAGGCTCCACAAAACTTTTGAATAGTGTGATGTAGTATGAGAAGGATATTGGACTGAGTTTCTGGGAAAGGACACATTGTGTGCTGGGACTGAGGCCAGTGTGACTGGGAGGGAGAGTTACACCAGGGCATGAAGGAGGGGGGGGGATTGGTGTGAGCATGTTAGGTAGCAAATGTCAGCACTGAACTGGTTCCAGAATATGTCCCTGTGCTTATGCTGAGGGGAGAGATAGAGAAAAATGATACAGGTGATTTCCTTTCTTCCATGAATGCTGTCTCTGAGACAAGATCTGAAATTATCAAATCTCCATTGTGTGCCTCAGGCGCTCTTTAGAATGCTATTTCCATGTCCTATGTCTGTGTTGTTTGCCTGCCTTCTCTCCAAGAGCAGCACCAATGCTTTATGTGCTCTATTTCATCCAAACCCCCTGATCTTTAAAACTCCAGTCATTAAGGCCCACTGGTTGTAGGAACTCATAAAATTTGACCTCTTTCATTTTCTTTCCTTTTTTTCTATTTTACTTTTTTAAAAAATTTAAGTTTATTTCTTTTCAGTGTTCCAGAATTCATTTTTTATGCACCACACCCAGTGCTCCATGCAATACATGCCCTCTGTAATACCCACCAGCAGGCTCACCCAACCCACCCACCGCCCTACCCTCCAAAACCCTCAGTTTGTTTCTCAGAGTCCATAGTCTCTCATGTTTTATTTTACCCTCAGATTTCTCCCAATTCACTTTTCCTTTCTTTCTCCTAATGTCCTCTAAGTTACTGTTTATGCTCCACAAGTGAATGAAGCCATATAATTGACTTTCTCTGCTTGACTTATTTCACTCAGAATAATCTCCTCCAGTCCCATCCACGTTGATAAAAAAGTTGGGTATTCATCCTTTCTGATGAAAGCAGAATATTCCATTGTATATATGAACCATATCTTCCTTTATCTATTCTTCTGTTGAAGAGCATCTTGGCTATTTCCACAGTTTGGCGACTGTGGCCATTGCTGCTATGAATATTGGGTACATATGGCTCTTCTTTTCACTGCATCTGTATCTTTGGAGTAAATAATCAGTAGTGCAATTGCAGGGTCATAGGGAAGCTCTATTTTTAATTTCTTAGGGAATCTCTACATTTCCAAATTGGCTGCACCAACTTGCATTCCCACCAACAGTGTAAGAGGGTTCCCATTTCTCCATATCCTCTCCAACACTTGTTGCTTTTTCTCTAGTTTATTTTGTCCCTTCTAACTAGTGAAAGGTGGTAATTCAATGTGGGTTTGACTTAAATTTCCCTGATGGCTAATGACGATGAACATTTTTGGATGAGTATGTTAGCCATTTGTGTGTCTTCTTTGGAGAAGTGTCTATTATCTTATTTCCATTTTTGACGTGATTATCTTTTTTGAGTGTTGAGTTTGAGGAGTTTTTAATGGATCTTTGATATCAGCCCATTGTCTGTAGTGTCATTTGCAAATATCTTCTCCCATTCCATGGGTTGTCTCTTTGTTTTGTGGACTATTTCCTTTTAAAATATTTTATTTACTTATTTGATACAGAGAAAAAGAAAGAGAATGTGCACAAGCAGGGGGAATGGAAGGGAGACAGAAAGGGAGAAGCAGGCTTCCTGCAGAGTAGGGAACCATTATGGAACTCGATTTCAGGACCCTGGGATCATAACCTGAGCCCAAGACAGACGCTTAAATGACTGAGCCACCTAAGTGCCCCAAAAGGAAAACCCCCCAAAGGGCCATCACAGGTGGGATGTCACAATAGTATTGGTTAACTCGGTTGGATTTGCAAAAAGACAGGCGGAATGTGGACACTGTATGGATGAGGGAATATAAATAAGTTCTTAAATTTATAGTTGTAAATTAGTAATATTACTTAATTTCCTTCTTAAAGTCCATGTTAATATTCCTATTCAATTTAAAATTAAATAAAAGATAGGTGATGGGCCACTATTATAAATAGTTCTATGATATTGTATAAGATACATATTAGTACTTTGCTGAGTTTTGGAAGATACAGTTATTATCAAATATGGCATGTAAAAGTATTTTTTCTAACTCATATAGCACAAGTACATATGAAAAATCTGTCTTTTGGTAAACTTTGAAAATGACTAAGAGCTCAATAAGAGTATAGAGGAGGAAATAAAAATATATCTGTGAATAATGTAAGAACGCTTCACTGGTGATATGATCACTTAATTTATCAGAATAAAGCACATAACAGAAAGAAAATAATTTAATACTAGAGATTAAAAATAGATTCAGAACTGCAGAGAATGATTATATATTAGAAGTGACTGACTGGGGCCTAATTGTGAAATTAGGATGTTCAGCGTTGAGAAAACTGTGGAGAAAATTATAGAGGATTTCAGAGTTAAGAGTGTATTACATAAGCAGTAATACAGCAACATTCTTATTTCTAGATGTGATGGAAAGAGGGGAATGGAGTGTGAAGTGTGAGCTATCTGCAGTCAGAAACAGCTGTTTTCTAGTCTCATTGAATGGAAGGGCTGGGCATCAAGGCAAAGTTGAGTCTGGTTTCATGGATTTTAGTCTGCATAGTTGGAAAAATTTTATAACAAAAATGCAAAGTAGTTGATAGGGTATGTTTGTGTGTGTGTGTGTAAGTATATTAGAAGATGATACTCGCAGTTTTGAACTACATATAACTAGCTTAAAAGTACATATAACTATATGTAGGTATATATATATATATATATATATATATATATATATATATATATATATATATATATATATATATATATATATATATATATATATATAACTAGTTATACCTATCTGTATATCTTTATTTCTATCCACTGGGATCTTAATATTTATCATTCAAAAACAGACATATATATCCAAAACAGATACATATATATGTATATATACATATATATGTGTACTTATGTGTGTATATGTATATAGTTACATATATATGTGTAATTATGCCTACATATACCTAGTAATATGTATGTGGGTTCACACATTTCTATGAGTACACAAATACATGTTCTATAAATCAACTGAAAATTATTCTATGAATTATTCCTATTAATTTATTCTAAAGTGAGTATCGATATATTCTGCTTAATATTATAATTGCTTTAAACATCATCTGTGACCTAGAAGCCTTCTGAGTGCTTCTTTAACCTCCATGTTTTTCAGGCTGTAGATCATCGGGTTTAACATTGGGGTAATAACCCCATAGAGCATAGAGATGAGTCTGTCTCTGGCTGGAGAGTGCTGACTGGAGGAAGGGCGAATGTAGGTAAATATTGCTGTGCCATAGAAGAGACAGACCACTATGAGGTGGGAAGCACATGTGGAGAAGGCTTTGTGTTTCCCTTCTACTGACTGGATCTTTAGTATGGTAGATATAATGTAGATATAAGAGATAAAGGTGATCAGGAAGGCACTGATCCCCAGTATGCCACCTACCACTAAAACAAGCATTTCAGCTACATAAGTAGATGAGCATGAGAGGGCCATCACAGGTGGGATGTCACAATAGTATTGGTTAACTCGGTTGGATTTGCAAAAAGACAGGCGGAATGTGGACACTGTATGGATGAGGGAATTGAGAAACCCTGCTGCCCAGGTTCCAGCTGTCAGCTGGACACAACGAACCTTGGTCATAATGAGCATGTAACGGAGAGGGAAGCAGATGGCCACATATCGGTCATAAGCCATGACAGCAAGAAGGAAGACTTCAGTCCCTGCCAAAGCCACCAGGAAATAAAGCTGTGAAGCACATCCAAGGAAGGAAATGCTTTGTTGTTCAGTCAGGAGGTTCTGTAGCATATTGGGGACAGTGGCTGATGGGCAGAATATGTCTAAGAGTGACAAATTTACCAAAAAGTAATACATGGGTTTATGTAGCCTTTTCTCAGTCCCAATGGCCAGGAGAATGGTCCCATTTCCTACCAAGGTGACTTGATAGATGATGGCAAAGACCACAAAGAGAGGGTAGCGCACCTCAGGGAGGTCAGAGAGCCCTATGAGGATAAACTGAGTCACAGTGGTAAGATTGTAAATGTCCATCTCCTCTCTCCACAAGGGACTTCCTGGAAGAAATGAAACAAACAAATATCAGTTAGACTAAAAAGCCAAGGAAACTACTAATAAGTAATTCTTGGAAAAATGTTGATGTGTGGTTGGTGAATTCTGTTGTTATGATATGACTTAATTTATTAGAACAACTGTGATAAACATCTCCTGTATTCATGTTTCTTGAAATATCCTCAGTTCTTTATAAAGAGGCAGATTTCTGTGACATGAAGGAGGCTTTTAAAAATTTGCATTTTCGGTAAAACAGTTGTTGATCTCTAATTGGTGTTTGGGATTTCCAATTCAGTGAATGTTGATGTGTTTCCCACATCTACTTGGGCATTGACATTATCCTGCTTCATATTATCTAAATGTATACAATTCTATGCATCAACTAAATTCTACATAACACAAAAGTGGAAGCTGTGCATTTCACATGATATACAATTCTAAAGCTTTTAGCAAGTAGCAGATATATAGTATACTTATCTAAATAATTATTCAGTGAATGAATGGATGGTGTGTCTTGTGTTCTGACGAGAGTGTCTCTACTGGTAAGAAATAAGTGTAGAAATGTTTTTATAACTTCCAAATTATAATATTTTATGTGTGAAGATTAATATTTGTTTTCCACCCAGACTATAGTTCACAAAATTAAAATAGACTGTAAAATATAAATTAAAATACATATATAAATGTATATATACATATATAAACAAAAAAATCTGGTTTTAATAATTTCTGTTAACAAATATATAATATTCAGTTCCCTTCCCCTTAAAATTTCACCATATGTCTAAGTGTTTAAGGAAATATGGGGCTTAAAATTATTTATGTAGTTGTATATTATATATTTTAATTTAATTATAATTAACTAATTATGTAACACTGATATTCTCAGCCATACTAACCCATTTATTTTAATTGCATTTGTATGCTTGTTAATAGTCCACATAATCAGGGGTGCCTGGGTGGCTCAGGAGGTTAAGCCTCTGCCTTTGGCTCAGGTCATGATCCCAGGGTCCTAGGATGGAGCCCCGCATCGGGCTCTTTGCTCAGGAGGGAGCCTGCTTCCCCCTCTCTCTATGCCTGCCTCTCTGCATTGTCATCTCTGTCTGTCAAATAAATAAATAAAATCTTTAAAAAAATAGTCCATATAATCATAATGTTTAAGGCTACTTACAAAAATAACTTTACTTATATTTTTTTGTTGAACACATATTTTCTTTTTCTTTTTATGCATTAATATTTTTCTTAATTTAAAGTCAATTAGCCAACATTTAGTGACTTTGATTAAGCTTCTACAAATGAACACTTTTGTGGATTTTTTGTCACTTTGAAACTATTTTCTCTTTTTTTAATGTCACATGTGTGATAGTAGAAGATAATTCAAAAATAAAATGTAAAAGTCACATTCAATAGTTTCCCATCCCCATTGATCTTATCTCCTGGAAATTGTTAATTAGCTTTTTCAGAGAAAATGTACAGTATGTACAATACAGATTATACAAAACAATTTATTTATTTAAATAGCATTAA
This sequence comes from Mellivora capensis, assembly GCA_004024625.1. Taxonomy (NCBI): domain Eukaryota; kingdom Metazoa; phylum Chordata; class Mammalia; order Carnivora; family Mustelidae; genus Mellivora; species Mellivora capensis. The sequence goes on along the minus strand of PISX010013024.1, from coordinate 26,076 downwards.
GTTATCTTTTCAACACTCTTTTTCCATACAATACTTAAATAAAGATTTGTGAAATTACTTGGGAGAAATTTTTACTCAGTCCTCAAGTGATATCAGTTTTGTACCATGCTTGTGAGTAAAACACAAAAGAAACTTACATTAAATGTATTAAAATAATAAAATTTGGGATAGAAAAATACTGTTATAATAAAAATGCTTGAATATAATTATTTAATCAGGAAATATTTAATGAGTGAATTAAAAATATTGAATCAAAAAAATCTATCATGTCAGTTCTCAAATTCTCAAAAGTTCAAAATTTTACAAAGCCATTCAATTTCAATTTGTCTAGATATTTATATATTGTTTTTCTGAAAATTTTATAGTGAATTCATTAATTTTTAAAAAGACTTTCTAATATAAGAAAAATTAAAGTGTTGAGACACTACACATTAAATTCTATGTTATATACTTATTTTTCTTTTCACCAACACTTGCTAATTTGACCCCATTTTGGATTATGACAAATAAGTAAAAAACATCCTAATAGATACATAAGCTAATTCCATATCAGGTTACATAATCAATATGTATCTTTATAAAATAATGCATATTCCCTACAATTTGTAATTTATTAAGTTTGAAATCAAATTTATTGTTCTCTCATATAGACTATGGAATTTGTTTATTTGGGGAAGGAACTTTTATTTGCCTCAGAGTACCCTCCTTTTGAAATCAAACATAATTAAAGTTTTTATATTTGCCATTTAATTAGAAAAGTAAGAGTATTATTTTTGTTAATAATACATTACTGAGGAAGAAGTTCTATAACCTTCCCCATTAGCCCAGAAAATTGATAGCACTTATACTATATTATCTGAGAAATTCTTCTGAAATACAGTATCTCAACTGCCTTGTGTAACTGGTGTAAATATATGCACATAATTGTATGAAAAATACACACTGAAATAATGGTGTTTTGCTTGGTTTGGTTTGCTTTGGTCCTAGACAGCCAAACACGTAATTAGAATAGGAAAATCGGATGTGTGGCTAAGATTATTTTTTCTTTTGGAAATGACCCAGGAATAAAGCAGTCTCATTTATAAGACTTACCATATGCATGAGGCAGAATCCAAATGAAGCCGGTTTCCTTAGCAAATAGTTACCTCAAATTTCCACTGTACAAAGGAAAAGAATGGAATTAAAAATAATCGTCAATAAATCTTAGGACTTGAAATAATTTAAAATTTATATTACATTTAATAAATTAATATCAAAGAAATTATATCAATACCATGTTTAATATTTCTTTAAAAACAGGATGTTGTTTCTCATTAATCCTATATTTTTAAAGCTCTATAAGCTTATAACTTAATAATTGATAGCTAATAAATTGAAGGAATTGACAATGACCTTCTAAAACTTATTTTTTTCCAAAAAATTAATCTTCCATCTGCTTTGTAACATCCTTATTGTTTGTTAGGTCTCATGGATCCAATTTTTAGGAAACACTAATGTCAATGGTTTAAAAAATTGTTAAATACATCAGCATTCTACTTACAGAGGTTTGAGATACACCCTTGGGCAAGCATGCAGAATTTTTAGGGCTAATATTAAAATATCTTAAGCATTTATTTAAATATGCCCCCTATAATATTTTAACTTCCACTCATTATCTCACTGACTTAGTAGTCATCTTTTAGCTAGTTTCCTATATGCATAAGTTTTCATACCATACTTACATCTCCAAAATCATCTAATTACTTATTTTAGTTTAAAAAGTCCAGATTTTAACAGACAATTTTTTTTCAAGATCTGGGATACTTGTAATTGGTTAAAAATATTCAACAATAAGAAAGAAAAATGATCTAGCAAAAAAAATCAGTAATTAAAAGGAAACTTGTCATTCATATATAGGATACCTATTGCAGTTTATTCTCTAGTTGACATCATGCTCACTTTTCCCTTAGGAAAATAAATAAATAGTGACTCTAGAGAGAATATTCTGCTCTTCATAAATATAAATTACTACCAACCTAATAATAGTCACTTATTAATAATAACAGGAACCTACTTATTTTATAGTTATTTAATTTAGTAGAAGTGGAAAAAAAACCCTAAGTAACAGAAGAGTAAAAATTTGTATCTTATACTTGTCTAGAGTAAGATTGTGCATTCAGGGAATGTAGGGGAGGTGCATATAGATGTTCATTATGCCATTTCATTTTGTCTATAACTGTAATTTTTCCAAAGAAAATGTTGGGGAAAATATCAAGCATGAACATAAAAATGACAAAATTCAGAGTAATTTGCTACATGGGCTTCTATGTTAGCTTTTTTAACGTTTTTTGAGAATTGAATAATAATTTGGAATATTTGTGATCTATTTTTAGTGCTTTACATTGTTTTGGTCTATGAAATTTATGAAAATCTATAAAATCTAGATTTTAACTTCAATTTTTTTATAAGTTATTTTAACATTTTAGGTCTTTGACAGTAGAGGTGTACACTTTGTTATAAAATAATAAGAAAATATCTATGTATTTCTTTTCACATTCTACCAAATCTTCCTTTCCTGTCCTCAGCTACCAATTGGTTGATTATTATATTTGTTGGAAACTGTGATTCCACTGAATCAAAGAAAACCCCATCAAAATTGGTGCTTAAGCAGTTACACTTTTACATTTTTGTTCTTTTTGTTGTTGTTGTTTTCCACACTAAAAAAATACAGAAGTAAAATGCTATCTCTAACATCCCTGTGCACCTGGACTCCCTCAGACTTCTCTTCAGTTTTCTATGCATATACGTCTTAAGGGACCAAAAGAGCATGGCAGCTCCTGACCCCTATAATGAGCGGGGAGGGGGGTTGGGAGGATATAAGCTGGACTAAGCCACTTGGAAAAGCCCTTATGAAAGCAGCTGTAAAAATTCTAGTTACTCCAAACTTGAAATGGTTGAGTTATCTGACCCCTCAGATTCCAGGGAATCCTGGGCATATTGTTTTCATTTTAGACACCTCTTAGAAAAGCACCAAGCAATTTTAAGTCTCTGAGTTCTTACTTTGTATAGTTATATGTACAAAATAGAGTGTGATTTTTATTTTTTTAATTTTGTGCTATTTCCTTAGTATTTCTAATAACCATCTTAATGGGTATGAAGTAGTATTTCATTTTAAATTCCAGTTAGTTAACACACGGTGTAATAGTTTCAGAAGTACAATACAGTGCTTCAGTACTTCCATTCATCACTGGTGCACATCACAACATATGCACTTCTTAATCCCCATCACCTATTTAACACATCCTCCCCTTTCCCCGGCCCACCTCCCCTATGGTAACCATCAGCTTTTTATATATAGTTAAGAGTCTGTTTACTGATTTTTCTCTCTCTCATTTCCCCCTATCATTTGCTTGTTTCTCAAATTTTCACATGTAACTGAAATCATGGTATTTGTCTTTCTCTAGATGATTTATTTCATTTAGCATAATATTCACTAGCCCCAACCACACCACTGCAAATGGCAAGTTTTCATTCTTTTGATGCCTGAGTAATATTCCAAGTAATATATATATATATATATATATATATGTAATAAATTTAAATGAATAAATAAATACTTATTTAATAAATAAATAAAATATTCTGTTATATATATAAATATATATAAAGAATATGTGAGAATATATATTATATATAATATATATATAAATTATCAATTGTTAAATGGATAAAGAATATATATCCTCACATCTTCTTTATCCTTTTAACAATGTATATCTCAGTTCTTTCCATAGTTTGGCTATTGTAGATAACACTGCAAAAAGATGCTCAACATCACTCATCATCAAAACCTCTATGAGATGCCACCTCAAACCAGTCAGAATGGCTGAAATTAATAACTCAGGAAATAACAGACATTGGCAAAGATGTGGAGAAAGGGGAACTCTTTTTACCCTATTAGTGGGAGGGCAAACTGGTGCAGTCACTGTGGAAAACAGTATGGAGGATCCTCAAAAAGTTAAAAGTAGAACTTAACCATGATCCAGCAATTGCACTACTAGATATTAATGTAAAGAAAACAAAAATACTAGTTAAAAAGGAGTGTTAATAACATTAATAACATGATAATAATGTGCTATTTTAAATACATATCTTTAAACTGTAACATTGATACACATGCCAAAGTATTTGGCAGTCATCAGACTTATATAATGTAAATAACAGATTCTAACCTTCTCTAGCTTTAAACTTTCATTCAGTTTTCAGTAAATTATAAGTATATATCATATATAAATATATATGCTTATATATATACACAGGTATATGTATGTGTGTGTGTGTATATATATATATATATATATATATATATACACATATACATATACATACATATATATACCCTGTCTCTCCGTCTGTCTCTCCCTACCTTGTGGTTCATTCTAGCATATATTATATATTAATATATAATATGTACATGTTATATATAATACACATATAATTTTTTAAATTCTTATTTTTTTAAATTTATTTTCAGTGTTCCAGAATTCATTGTTTATGCACCACATCCAGTGCTCCATGCAATATATGCCCTCCATAATACCCACCACCAAGCTCACACAACATCCCACCACCTGCCCCTCCAAAACGCTGATAGTTTTTCAGAGTCCACAGTCTCTCATGGTTCGTCGCCCCCTCCAATTTCCCCCAACTCCCTTCTCCTCTCCAACTCCCCATGTTCTCTGAGTTATTCTTTATGCTCCACAAGTAATTGAAACCATATGAGAATTTACTGTCTCTGCGTGACTTATTTCACTCAGCATAATCACTTCCAGTCCTGTCCATGTTGATACAGAAGAAGGATATTCATCTTGTAGGCGTATATACCCATAGTATATATGGATCACATCTTCCTTATTCATTCATTCATTGAAGGGCACCTTGGTTCTTTCCACAGCTTGGCAACTGTGGCCATTGCTGCTATGATAATTTGGGTACAGATGGCCCTTCTTTCACTACATCTGTATCTTTGGGATAAATACCCAGTAGTGCAATTGCAGGGTCATAGGGAAGCTCTATTATTAATTTCTTAAGGAATATCCTCACTGTTTTCTAAAGTAGCTGCACCAACTTGCATTCCCGCCAACAGTGTAAGAAGTTTCTTCTTTTCCACATCCTCTCCAACACATGTTGTCTAAGGTCTTGTGAATTTTGGCCATTCTAAATGGTGTAAGGTGGTATCTCAATGTGGTTTTTATTTGAATCTTCCTGGTGGCTAATAATGATTTACATTTGTTCATGTGTCTGTTAGCCATTTGTATGTCTTCATTGGAGAAGAGTCTGTTCATGTCCTCTGCTAATTTTTTTGATGTGATTATGTGTTTTTTGAGTGTGAAGATTGAGGAATTCTTCATAGATCTTAAATATCAGACCTTTGCCTGTACTGTCATTTTTTAATATCTCCTCGATTCCATGGGTTCCCTCTTTGTTTTGTTGACTGTTTCCTTTGCTGTGAAGCTTTGGATTTTGATGAAGTCCCAAAAGTTCCTTTTCACTTTTGTTTCCTTTGCCTATGGAGAGATATCTTGAGAGAAGTTGCTGTGGCTGATGTAGAAGAGGTTACTGCTAATGTTCTCTGCAAGGATTCTGATGGATTCCTGCCTCATATTGAGGGCTTTTATCCATTAGGAGTTTATCTTTGTGTATGGTATAAGAAGATGATAGAGTTTCATTCTTCTACACATAGCTGTCTAATTTTCCCAGCACGATTTTTTAAAGAGACTTTTTTCTACTTTATATTTTTTTCCTGTTAGTCAATTATAATTTGACCATACAGTTGAGGATCCATATCTCAGCTCTATACTCCATTCTAATGGGCTATGTGTCTGTTTTTGTGCCAGCACCATGCTTTCTTGGTAATCACAGCTTTGTAGTAAGCTTGAAATTAGGCTACATGATGCCTCCAATTTTGTTTTTCTTTTTCAACATTCCCTTAGCAATTTGGGGCTTCTTCTAATTCCATACAAATTTTAGGATTGTTTGTTCAGGCCCTTTGAAAAATGCCAGTGGAATTTTGAACAGAATGATGGAGTTAAAAGTATAGATTGCTCTAGGCAGTATAGACATTAAAAAAATATATTTATTCTTCCAATCCATGAGCATGGAAAGGTCTTTCATCTTTTTGTGTCTTCTTCAATTTCTTTCATGAGTGTTCTGTAGTTCCTCGAGTATAGATCCTTTACCTCTTTTTTTTTTAAAGATTTTATTTATTTATTTGACAGACAGAGATCACAAGCAGGCAGAGAGAGAGGAGGAAACAGGCTCCCCGCTGAGCAGAGAGCACAATGCAGGGCTACATCCCAGGACTGGATCACGACTGGAACCTAAAGCAGAGGCTTTAACCCACTGAGCCACCCAGGCTCCCCTACTTTACCTCTTTGATAAGGTTTATTCCTAGGTATCTTATGGTTCTTGGTGCTATAGTAAATGTAATTGATTCTCTAATTTCCCTTTCTGTATTTTCATTGTTATTGTAAAAGAAAGCAACTGATTTCTGTAACTTGATTTTGTAACCTGCCATATTACCAAATTACTGTATGAGTTCTTGTAGTTTGGGGGTGGTGACTTTTGGGTTTTCCATATAAAGTAACAAGTCATCTGTGAAGAGAAAGAGTATGACTTCTTCATTGCCCATTTGAATACCTTTTATTTCTCTCTGTTGTCTGATTGCTGTTGCTAGGACTTCTAATATTATGTTGTAAAAGAATGGTGAGAGTGGGCATCCTTGTCGTGTTCCTGATCTCAATGGGAAGGCTGTGAGCTTTTTTCCCTTTGAGGATGACTTTGCTGTGGGTTTTTCATAGATACATTTTATGAAGTTGAGGAATGTTCCCACTATCCCTATACTTTGAAGGGTTTTAATCAAGAACGGATGCTGGATTTTGTCAACTGTCTTTTTCTGCATCAATTGAGAGGACCATGTGGTTCTTCTCTCTTCTCTTATTGATTTGTTTTATCACATTGATTGATTTGCAAATGTTGTACCACCCTTGCAACACAGGGATAAATCTTACCTGGTCATGGTGGATAATTTCTTAATGTAAAGTTGGATACTAATAACAAGAATCCTGATGTGAATTTTAGCATCCATACTCCTCAGGGATATTGGTCTGAAATTCTCCTTTTTGGTAAGGTCTTTGTCTGGTTTGGGGACCAGGGTAATGCTGGCTTCATAAAGAGAGTCTGGAAGTTCTCCTTCTCCTTCAAATTTTTGAAAGAGCTTCAAGAGAATAGATATTATTTCTTCTTTCAAAGTTTGGTAGAATTCCCCAGGGAATCCGTCTCGTTTTTGAGAAGGTTTTTTGATCACTGCTTCAATCTCATTACTAGATATTGGTCTATACAGGTTGTCAATTTCTGCCTGAATCAGTTTTGGAAGTTATAGTTTTCTGTTAATGCACCATTTCATCTAGGTTGCTTAACTTATTGGCGTATACCTGTTGATAATAATTTCTGATGACTGTTTCTATTTCCTTGGTCTTAGGTATGATTGCTCCCTTTTCATTAATAATTTTGCTAATTTAAGCTTTCTCTCTTTTCTTTTGGATTAGTGTTGCCAATGGTTTATCAATCTTATTGATTCTTTCAAAAAACCAGCTTCTAGTTTCATTGATACGTTCTACTGTATGGTGTACAGACAGCTGGTGTTTTTGAGATTTTTCAAAATTTTTGAGGGAGTCTTGGATGGCTATTTATTTCCCCCTTAGGACTGCCTTTTCTGTATCCCACAGGTTTTGGACCAAAGTGTCTTCATTCTCATTGGTTTCCATGAATTGTTTAAGTTCTTCTTTGATCGCCTGGTTGATCCAAGCATTCATAAGCAAGGTGGTCTTTAGCTTCCAGGTGTTTGAGTTCCTTCCACACTTTTCCTTGTGATTGAGCTCCAGTTTCAAAGCATTGTGATCTGAGAATATGCAGGGAATAATCTCAGTCTTTTGATATTGGTTGAGTCCTGATTTGTGACCCTGTATGTGGTCTATTCTGGAGATGGTTTCATGTGTATTTGAGAAGAAAGAATATTCTGTTGTTTTAGGGTGGAATGTTCTGTATATATCTATGAGGTCCATCTGGTTCAATGTTTCATTTAATGCTCTTGTGTCTTTATTGATTATCTGCTACGATGATCTGTCTAATACTGACAGTGGTTTGTTAAGATCACCTACTATTAATGTATTCATATCTATATGACTCTTTACCTTGATTAACAATTTTCTTTTGTAATTGGCTCCTCCCATATTGGGGACATAAATATTTACAATTGTTAGATCTTCTTGGTGGATAGTCCCTTTAAGAATTATGTAGTGTTCTTCTGTATCTCTGACTACAGTCTTTAGTTTAAAATGTAATTTATCTGATATGAGAATTGCTACCCTGGCCTTCTTTTGAGGCCCATTGGCATGAAAGATGCTTCTCCATTCCTTCACTTTTAGTCTGGATGTATCCTTAGATTACAAATGGGTCTCTTGCAGACAAAATATAGATGGGTCCTGTCGTTTTATCCAACAGCAAACCTGTGCAGTTTTATGGGCACATTTAGGGCATTCAATTTGAGTGTCATTATTGAGAGATATGATTTTATTGACATCCTATTACCTATGCTGTCCTTTTCTTCTATAGATTGTCTCCATAAATTTCTGTTCAATGATATTCTTGTGTTTTTTCCTCTTTTATAGACCCCCCCTTAGTATTTCTTGTAGTGCTGGCTTGGTGGTCACATACTCTTTTAAACCTTTCTGTTCTTGGAAGCCCTTTATCTCTCCATCCATTTTGAATGTCAGTATTGCTGGATAAATTATTCTTGGCTGCATGTTCATCTCATTTAGTGCCCTGAATACATCTTGCCAGCCCTCTCTGGCCTGCCAGGTTTCTGTAGACAGGTATGACGTCATTCTGATGGACCTTCCTCTGTACATAAGGAACCTCTTCCACCTAGTTGCTTTTAAGAGCTACTGTCTAAAATTATGATTCAATATTTTCATAATCACATGTCTCGTGGTCTTCCTAGATTCTATGATCTTGGGGTGAAACCTTTCTACCTCTAGTACAGGAATACTGGTTCCATTCGCCAGATAGGGAAAATTTTCATGGAGAACTTATTCAACTATATCCTTTAGTCTTCTTTCTTTCTCCTCCCCCTCATGGATTCCAATAATTCTGACATTGGAACATTTCATGGCGTCATTTATTTCCCTAATTCTGTTTTCATGGCTTCTAAGCTGTTTGTTCCAGGCCTCGTCCTGATCCTTTTCCTCTATCAGTTTTTCCTCTAGATCACTACTTCTATCTTCTGCCTCAGTTACTATAGCTTTTAGAGATTTTAGATTAGAATGGAACTCAATGAGAGCGTTATTAACATCTTCCCTGGCGGCTTTCACTTCTGCCCTAATCAATTCCATTTTGTCATTAAAGGTTTTCTCCAACCTAGCCATTGCCTGGATGTTTGTTAGCCTGAATTCCCTTTCTGACATACTGTTTATTTGCATATCCAATAGCTCTGATGTAGAGGGCACAGCCTCTGAATTTTTCCTCTGTTGGGCATTCCTCTTCCTAGTCAATTTGGTGAGAGATGGCTGAGGTGCTGCGTAGCTTAATGTTTTAAGCTGCACCCTGGAATACTTCTGAGCAGTTGGGAGTCCCCACCAAAAAGAAGGAAAAATGGAAAAAAAAGTGAGTGAGAAAGAGAGAGTCAGGAAAAAGAAAAGAAAAGAGAAGACCCAGCCCAAATGGGCCCAGAGGTAAGATTTATAAAGTATACAAACAAAAGCCGACAAAGAAAAAGACTGACTAAAGGAAATGATATTTAAAAAAAAAAAACCCAGCCAAATGAACCCCAAGTTTAAGATTTATATACTACCAGGACCAAAACAAATACACAGAAACACTGACAGAACAAAAGTTAGGAGGGTGGTTATAAATTCTCAGTGTGGGCGAGGAAGTATATTTTGAATCTTCCTGGGTGTGTATTGATATCTTTGTAAAAGGACTCAACTTTCCTGAGATAAAAGGGATTAAAACTGGTTTATATATAGGGGAAGTACTGACTGGGGAAAGGGGATTATCTTGAAGCTTATCTCTATATAAATATTTTTAAAAATGGAAAACAAAAGAAAAACACTGGTATATGTATCAAAAAATTTCAAGTTAAAAGGTTATTTTTTAAAAAGATTTTATTTATTTACTTGACAGAAATCACAAGTAGGCAGATATGTAGGCAGGGAGAGCAGGATAAGCAGGCTCCCTGCTGAGCAGAGAGCTCAATATGGGGCTCAATCCCAGGACTCCGAGATCATGCCCTGAGCTGAAGGCAGAGGCTTTAACCCACTGAGCCACCCGGGCACCCAAGTTAAAAGGTTATTATGGAGTTTGTTGTACTGAACATCTCATTGTGATGGTAAATAGATTAAAATTATAAAAAATTGAAAAGTAAGAGAATAGTGGGAACGAATTAAAAATAAAAGTTGCATCTAAAAGTAGTGGTGGTTGTCTTCTTTTTTTGTTTGTTTTTGCTTTTTTTGTTTGTTTGCTTGTTTGTTTGTTTTACTGGCTTTCTAGGGATGGAGCCTGCCATGTTGTTTTTCAGGCAGTCTTGTTAGAGTTGAGTCTTCCTGTCCCCTATCAAGGGGCTGGGCTCCGTGGAAATGGGTATTCTGGCTTTTATTCTCTGGAGGTATTTGTTTGTTTGTTTGTTTGTTTGTTTCCCTTGGTGGCTTTTGGCAGTTCTTTGGAGGTTTAGAGGAAAGAAAATTGCACCCAGACCTCCGTCTCAGGGAGAAGCCTCAGCCTTTTCCCCTCTGGGTGCTCCAGAGCACATAAACTCCCCCTCTGCCATTGGCAGAGCATGTCTCTAGTCACAGTCTCAGGGGTCACAGGAGCTTCCACTTGTACCCTGGTGATACCAAAACCATGAGAAGCACTACTCCAGAGAGCTCGTTTCCAGTGACTGCCTCCACCACGGCTGTCTGGAAAGGTCCCAACCAGAGATAGCACACTGAGATTTTCATGCTGGCTCATGCTGTGTTTGGACTCTCGTGAGTCACAGAGAGTGCTAGCTAGTGCCTGCATGGACCTTTCAGGGAAGGGTGTGGAGAGCGACTCAGACCCCTGTCTTGCAGCACCTGTGCAGAGTGCAAAAGACTGTGGTTCTAAAGGGCCCCAGCTGGCGACCACACCAGACTCTTCACACACATCGCCACCCAGACGCTCTCATGTGCACCAGCATCTGAGGAACCAAGGACTGGCTTCTTCACTGCACTGGCTCAACACCAGCAGTGACCATCCTGGGTCCGTGGGCTTAAGCCCCTGCCCTAACGGCCAATTCCACCAATTTTCCCTTAAGATCTTTTGCTCTTTTTCATGGCTTTCAAACAGAATCCGAGTTAATGTTGATCCCCAATCACAGGGCACTCTCATATTCGGGTATTACTTTCCAATGGGTTGCTTCTGGTGACTCCCTCCCCTTTCTCTTTGTCTTCCAATATCAGTCCAATTTTCCCACTCCACCTTACCTGTCCACTGGTATCTTCTGCCCCCATAGATATCCAGAAGTGTATAATTCTAATCTCAGTCTGATTTCATGGGAGATCAGAGTTCTTTGGTAGGTAATCAGCTCACTTTAAGGGACAGGTTGAAAAAGCGCCTCCTACTTCTCTGCCATCTTGTCTCCACCCCCTCAATGTTTATTCTTCTGATCCATGAGCATGGAATTCTTTTCCATTTTTTTGTGTCTTCAGTTTCTTTCATGAGTGTTCTGTAGGTCCTTGAGTACAGATCCTTTACCCTTTGGTTAGGTTTATTCGCAGGTATCTTATGGTTATTGGTGCTATGGTAAATGGAATTGATTCTTTAATTTTCCTTTATATATTTTAATTTTTAGTATAGAAGAAAACAACTGACTTCTGTACATTGATTTTGTATACTGACACATTACTTAATTGATATATGTGTTCTAGTAGTTTGGGGTGGAGTCTTTTGGGTTTCAGAGAGCCCATATATGGGCGCACAACTCTATGATCAAATAATCTTTGACAAAGCAGGAAAAATATACAGTGGAAAAAAGACCATATCTTCAATAAATGGTGCTGGGAAAATTGGACAGCTATATATAGATGAAGCTTGACCCTTCTCTTACACCATACTCAAAGATAAACTCGAGATGGATAAAAGACCTCAATGTAGGAATCTATCAAAATCCTAGAGGAGAACATAGGCAGTAACCTCTTCATCATCAGCCACAGCAAATTCTGTCAAGACATATATCTAAAGGCAAAGAAAAGAAAAGTGAAAATGAACTTTTGGGACTTTATCAAGATCAAAAGCTTCTGCACAACAAAAGAAACAGTCGACAAAACAAAGAGGCAACCCACGGAATGGGAAAAGTATGTGCAACTGACACTACAAAGGGCTGATATCCAAGATCTATAAAGAACTCTTCAAGCTGCACACTCAAAAAACAGATAAAGTCAGAAGACATGAACAGACACTTCTCCAATGAAGACATACAAATGGCTAACTGACACATGAAGATATATTCATCATCATTATCTATCAGTGAGATTCAAATTAAAACCACATTGAGATACCACCTTACACCAGTTAGAATGGTCAAAATTAACAAGACAGTAAACAACGTGTGTTGGAGAGCATTTGGAGAAAGGGAACCCTCTTATACTGTTGGTGGGAATGCAAGTTGGTGCAGCCACTTTGGAAAAATTGTGGAGAATTCTTGAGAAATTAAAAATAGAGCTACCCTATGACCCTGCAATGGCGCTACTGGGTATGTATCCCGAAGATACAGATAATTTTAAAAATTTAACTTTTAAGAAGCCATGACTTCTATGGGCTGTGTTCCCCACAGCGATGGAATTTCATTTTTCTTATTTATTGGTATACTTGGTCTTGGCTGGATGTTATTGCTGGTCTTCTGGGGAAGGGATCTGTTGCAGTGATTCTCAAATGTCTTTGCCTGAGGCAGAATTGCACTGCCCTTGTCAGAGGCCAAACCAAGTAATCTGTTTGGGTTTGCTCTCAGTAGCTTTTACTCCCTAAAAACTTTCCATACAGCTTTGGAAGAGGAGAATCTCCAGCCCTGGAGGAACCAAGAGCTCAGCCCCTCCACCTTCCCCACTTCAGGGAGCCCTCAGAGAAAATCAGTCAATCACTCCTGTATCCCTGGTCTCTGGCCTCACTCTGTACTCACCCATCCTGTGAACGAACATTTTTATCTCTGGCAAACAACACTGTTTGGAGTCTTCAAACCAATCAGATACCTGCAGTGTGCTCCTTTTCCCTTCCTCCTTGTGGAAAAAGGGGCGGGGGCTCCTTGAATCTGACACTTGTGGGCTCCCTGCTCAAAGAGTAGTGGTCCAATTGTGTCTCAGATCACAGTTTATGGCAACCCTGAGCTGGGAACCCACTTCTTGGCTCTGTTTTTGCACCTGGCTTCCCCGCTCTGATACCGGAAGCTCTGCCACACTCAGGCATCCCTCAGCTTCTGTAACCCTGAGGGTCCTGAGACTATGCTGCCCCAGCAAGTGTTCCACCCACTGCATAGCCACTGGAGTGACATCCCTATATGGAGCACACTTTTAAAAGATCTGATTTTGTGTTCTGCTGCTCTATCACTTGTTGGTAGCTGGCTTATGGAGGCTCCCTCCCCCTATTGTCTGTCTTCCTGTATATCACCTCAGATTCACTTCTTTGCCCGTCCTACCTTCCAGAAAGTTGACACTTTTATGTCCATAGAATTACTGCTATTCTTTTCTTCAATCTCCTGTTGTGATTATAGGTCTTAAGAATGGTTTGATAACTAGCTGAATTCCTGGGACTAGATAAAATTTAGGTCTTCTACTCCTCTGCCATCTTGCTCATCCCCCACTGTTTGTTCCTCTTGGAGCAACTCTGTGAGGATTGATATCACAAATTCACCTCTCAGAGAGCAAAAGAGCCTGTGGGACCATTTCACTTCCTCCACCCCTCAGCGTAGTCACAGAGAGACCTGTTGAGGGCTGCTAAATCAGTCACAGGCTGTTTAGCCTGATTTACTCTTAATCTGATGCACCTGTGCTCTGATGCTACTGTACTTCTGAGCCAAATCGACATAGTTCCAGAGTGGAGAGGCCCTCCCATAGAAACCAAGGCATCTCCCCACCCTACAAGGTCTCTAAATTTTGGGGTCTTAAGAGTTAACAGGTTTGGCTGAGATAGAGCCTAAAGTCCACTTTGCTGTTCCAGGCAGGCAAGCAATCAAGAGACAGAAAGCATGAAAACAGTGACAGGAAAATGCCTGGGACACACAAAGGGAAATAATTTTCTCTTTTGGAAGTACCTCCTCAGACCATCAAGCACTGAGTCACTTCTTTGGGCACAAAGGAGCTGGTTGGGACCATTTACATCCCCTACCCTTCAGCATAAACCAACTTCAGTAACTAACACAGTGCTAACACTAATTGTCTAAACTGCTCACACCATGTCTCAACCCCCTATTCTCTGTTGATATTTCTTTTGTCTGACAAGTGAGCCTAAGGTCCAGCACAGTGGTCCTCCTCCACAGAAGACCAGCAGAAACCTCCACAGGAACTATGTCTACTGAACAGAGTGTTCTGTAGGACTTCAGTTGTAGTGGAAGAAGTTTCAGGTCTCATTTAACAAGCAGACTAGAGCATACCTAGTTAAAACTTGCCACACTCTGGCCAAGGGTAAAACATTGCCTACTGCAGGCATGGAGAGCTTCTTGAGAGAACTGACCTGAGTTATACAGCAGCCAAAACACAGCAGCAGAATACACATAGAACACAACAGAGATACTACCTGAAGAGCCAGGCTATGGACCCCACATGACCTCTTCTTCATAAATCATTACTCTCTGGGACAGGAAATATAATAGGTTTTTCTAGCACACGTAAGGATATACAGAGCTAGACAAAATGCCAAGATGGAGGAATTCATCCCAAAAGAAAGAACAAGAATAGATCACAGGGATCTACTCAAAACAGAATGGATGGAGAATTTAAAAACAAAAATCATAAGGATACTCACTGGGCTTGAGAAAAGCATGGAAGACTTCAGGGAAGCACTACATAGAAAAAAGATAAAAACAATCAAGCCGAAATGGAAAATGCAATAACTGAGATTCAAAACTGACTGGATATAATGACCACAAAGATGGAAGAAGTAGAAGAACAAATAAGTGATGCAAAAGTTAAAATAATAGAAAATAATGAAGCTAAATAAGAGAGAAGGAAGAATATGGATCATGAGAATTGACTTGGGAATTCAGTGACTGCATCAAATCTTGACCCAGAAGAAGAGAGAAAATACGGCAAAAAAAAATTGAGGAAATAAAACTTCCCTAATCTGGTGAAGAAAACTGATATTCAGATATAGAAGGTACAGAGCACTCCCAACAAAATCAAGAAATGTAGGGGTGCCTGGGTGGCTCAGTCATTAAACATCCACCTTCAGCTTGGGTCATGAATCCAGGGTTCTGGGGTTTAGATCCACATTGGGCTCCCTGCTCAGTGAGGAGCCTGATTCTCCCTCTCTCTCTGATGGGCATACTGTCAACTTGTGCTCTCTTTCTGTCAGATAAATAAAATCTTTATATTTTTTATTATGTTCTGTTAGTCACCATACAGTCCATCATTAGATTTGAGGTAATGTTTCATGAAACATTGTTTGTGTATAAGACCCAGTGCTCCATGCACTACATGGCCTCTTTAATACCCAACACTGGGTTAGCCTATCCCCTGTTCCCTTTAAAACCCTCAGTTTGTTTCCCAGGGTCCATAGTCTCTCATGGCTTGTCTCACCTGCTGATTTACCCCCTTCATTTTCCCCTTCCTTCTCCTAATGTACTCCATGTTATTTCTTATGCTACGCAAGCAACTGAAACCATATGATAATTGACATTCTCTGCTTGACTTATTTCACTCAGCATAATCTCCTCCAGTAGTTGAGTATCCATCCTTTATGGTGGCTGAGTAATATTCTATTGTGTATATGGACCACACCGTCTTTATCCATTAATCTGTTGAAGCACATCTTAGCTCATTCACAGCTTGGCTATTGTGGACATTGCTGCTCTGAACATTGGGGTGCATGTGCCCCTTCTTTTCACTACATCTATATCTTTGGGGTAAATAGCCAGTAGTACAATTTACAGGCCATAAGGAAGCTCTATTTTTAACTTAAGGAATCTCCACACTGTTTTCCGCAGTGGCTACACCAACTTGCATTCCCACAAACAGTATAAGAAGGTTTCCCTTTCTCTACAACCTATCCTATATTTGTTTTTTCTTGCCCTGTCAATTGTTATTCTAACTGGTGTAAGGTAGTATCTCAATGTTGTTTTGATTCAGATTTCCCTTATGGCTAATGATGAACAATTTTTTTCATGTGTCTGTTGGCAATTTGAATTTTATTTATTTATTTATTTATTTATTTATTTATTTATTTGGGGACATGCTTGTTCATTTCCTCTACCCATTTTTTTTAACTTCATGAGTGTTGAGTTTGAGTTCTTTACTATTTTTTTTTATAGATCTTGGATATCAGCTTTTTATCTGTAGTGTTATTTGCAAATATCTTCTTGCATTCCATGGGTTGCTTCTTTGTTTTTTTGACTGTTTTTTTTTTTTTTCTGTGCAAAAGTTTTTATCTTGATGAAGTCCCAAGAGTTCATTTTCACTTTTGTTTCCTTTGCCTTTAGAGAGGTTTTTTAAAAGAATTTTCTGTGGCCGATGTCAAAGACGTTACTGCCTATATTCTCCTCTGGGACATGGGTGGATTCCTGTCTCATATTGAGGTCTTTCATCCATTTAGAGTTTATCTTTATGTATGGTGTAAGAGAATGGTCAAGTTTCATTCTTCCCTATATAGCTGTCCAAATTTCCCAGCACAATTTATTGAAGAGACTGTCTCTTTTCATTGGATATTTTTTTCCTGCTTTGTTATAGATTAGTTGACCATAGAATTGAGAGTCCATATCTGGGTTCTCTACTGTGTTCCATTGATCTATGTGTCTATCACATACATAAAATCTTTTTAAAAAATCAATAGTTGTAGACCAGCACCAAGACATATTGTGGTTATATTTGCAAAATAGAGAATTAAGGGGATGCCTGGGTGGCTCAGTTGGTTAAGCAGCTGCCTTTGGCTCAGATAATGATCTAAGTGTCCTGGGATTGAGCCCCACATCAGACCCACATCAGGCTTGGCGGGAAGTCTGCTTCTCCCTCTGCCTCTGCCTGCCACTCTGTCTGCCTGTGCTCGCTCTCGTGCTCTCTCTCTCTCTCTGACAAATAAATAAATAAAATATTTTTTAAAATAGAGAATTAAGGAAAAAATACTAAAAGCAGCAAGACAATGCAGTCCCCTAACTTATAAGGGAAGACCGATAAGGCTAATTGCAGGTATATGAAAAAAAATTGACAAACCAGAAGGGAGTGACAAGATATATTCAACAAACTGATTGGGAAAAATATGCCACCAAGAATACATTATCAAGCAAAACCATCATTTGGAATAGAAGGAAAGATGGCTTCCCTGACCAACAAAAACTAAAGGAGATTGTGATTGTGTCCACTAAACCATACTATAAGAAATATTATGGGAAATTCTTTGAATAGAAAGAAAAGACCCCACATGTGACAAAGACAGGAAGTGAACAGAGAAAATCTCCAAAAAAATAAAAGAAAACAAGTAAGAACATTGTACTAAATACAATCTATCCATAATTAATCTTATTATAAATGAAATAAAGGCTCTAGTCAAAAGTCATAGGATGTCAGAATGGGAAAAAAAGTCTATATCTAAAAGAGACTCATTTTAGACCTAAAGACATCTTCAGATTGAAAGTGAGGGGATGGAAAAATGTTTGTCACTAAAATGGACATCATAAGAAAACTGGAGTAGCAACATTTATACCAGTCATTAGATATTTATACCAGACAGTTACTGAAGACTGTAACAATAGATGGAGAAGGGGACTATAACATAATAAAAGATGCCCTTTCACGGACGAATGGATAAGGAAGATGTGGTCCATATACAATATGGAGTATTATGCCTCCATCAGAAAGGATGAATACCCAACTTTTGTAGAAACATTGATGGGACAAGAAGAGATTATTCTGAGTGAAATAAGTCAAGCAGAGAGAGTCAATTATCATATGGTTTCACTTATTTGCGGAGCATAACAAATAACACGGAGGACATGGGGAGATGGAGAGGAGAAAGGAGTTGAGGGAAATTGGGGGGGAGATGAACCATGAGAGACTATGGACTCTGAAAAACAACCTGAGGGTTTTGAAGGGGCGGGAGGTGGGAGGTTGGGGGAGCCAGGTGGTGGGTATTATGGAGGGCATGCATTGCATGGAGCACTGAGTGTGTTGTAAAACTATGGATTCTGTTATGCTGAAAAGAAATGAAATTTTAAAAATGTAAAAAAAAAAAAAAGAAAGGCAGTGGAAGTGAATAGTGGGAGGGACAAGAAATCATATTCTCTAGAAGCAAAGACATCACATAGAAAATAGAGGCACGGTAGCCTCCCTGCAAAAAATAAATAAATAAATAAATAAAAGAACCTATTATGCTGAGTGAAATAGGTCAAGCAGAGAGAGAGCCAATGACCATATGGTTTCGCTTATTTGTGGAGCATAAGGAATAACACAGAGGACATGGGAAGATGGAGAGAAGGGAGTTGGGGGAAATTGAAGAGGGGTTGAACCATGAGAGACTGTGGACTCTGAAGAACTAGCTGAGGTTTTGGAGGGGAGGGGGTGTGGGCAGTGGGGTGAGCCTGGTTGTCAATATTAAGGAGGGCATGTATTGCATGGAGCACTGGGTGTGGTGCATAAACAATGAATTCTGAAGAACTGAAAATAATTTTTAAAAAATAAACAAAATTTTTAAAAAAGAAAAATAAACAAACACAAAAGCCTATCCAACAAGATCTAACAATTCTAAATATCTTTGCCTCCAACTTAGAAGAGCCTATATACATAAAAACAATAAGAATATAAGGGAACTCATTGATAATTATACAATTTTTTAAAAGATTTTATTTATTTTTTTTTTGACAGAGATCACAAGTAGGCAGAGAGGCAGGCAGAGAGAGACAGAGAGGCAGAAACAGGCTCCCTCCTGAGCAGAGATCCCGATGCAGGGCTCGATCCCAGGACCCTGGGATCATGAACTGAGCCGAAGGCAGAGGCTTTAACCAACTGAACCACCCAGGTGCCCTGATAATTATACAATTTTAGTAGAGATCTTTAACATCCAACTTACAACAATGGGCAGATTATTTAAGCAGAAAATCAACAAATATATAATAGTTTTGAATGACACCCTGGACTATGGATTTAAAAGATATATACAGAATATTTCATTCCAAAGCAACAGAATATACACTCTCTTCTAGTGCACATAAGACATTCTTTGTAATAGATCACATACTGCCTCACAAATCAAGCCTCAATAAGTACAAAAAGATTGAGATCATACTATGCATATTTTCAGGCTGCAATGCTATAAAACTTGAAATCAACCACAAGAAAAAAATTTGGACAGACAACAAATATATGGAGGTTAAACAACATGTTACCAAAGAATGAATGGGTCAACCAGAAAATTAAAGAAGTTTTGAAAAAGTACATGGAAACAAATGAAAATGAAAATCTGATGGTCACGGGGTCCCTGGGTGTCTCAGTTGGTTAAGCATCTGCCTTCATCTCAGCTTGTGATTCCAGGGTCCTGAGATTGAGCACCATGTCATAGTTCTTGTTCTACGGGAAGTCTCCTTCTCCTTCTTCTTCTTCTTCTTCTTCTTCTTCTTCTTCTTCTTCTTCTTCTTCTTCTTCTTCTTCTTCTTCCTTCTCTCTCTCTCTCTCACTCTTTCAAATAAATAAATTCTCTAAAAGGATAGAAAAGAAAACCCAATGGTCCAAAATGTTTGGATGCAGCAAAACCTGTGATTAGAGAGAAATATGTAGCAATAGAGGCCTATCTCAAGAAGCAAGAAAAAGCTCAAAAAACCTAACCTTAAACATAAAGAGCTATAAAAATTACATTTGAAGCCTAAAGCCAGGAGAAGGAAGAAAGCCATAAAGATTAGAGCAGAAATAAAGATATCAAAGCCAAAAGAAACAACATAACAGATCAATGAAACCAGGAGCTAGCTCTGGGGGAAAAAGTAATACAATTAATAAAACTGTAGCAAAACTTAGAGAGAGAGAGAGATAGAAAGAGCCCAAATTAATAAAACCACAAACAAGAAGGGATAAATAACAGCAAACAGCACAGAAATACAATTATGAGAATATTCTGACAAACCATTTGCCAAAAAGTCAGATAATCTGGGGGGGGGGGGCGGGGGAGAAGGACTGGGATACCTGGGTGGCTAAGTCAGTTAAGTATCTGCCTTCCTCTCAGGTCATGATACCGGGTCCCAGTATTCACCACTGCATCATGCTGATTCCTTGATGGGGAGTCTGCTTCTCCTTCTGCCTGCTGAACCTTATGTTTGCTCTCTCTCTCTCTGACAAGTAAATAAATAAATAAAATATTTTCAAAGAAGTATAAATTCCTAGATGCAAATAAATGTCCAAAACTGAAAAAGGAAGAAATAGAAGAGTTTAACAAACTGATAAGCAGCAAAGAAATTGAAATTGAATCAGAAACAAAACAAAACAAAACAAAAAAAACCCAAAACCAAAAAGCTCCAAACAAACAAAAGTGCAGGGTCTGATGGCTTCCCAGGGGAATTCTACCAGAGATTTAAAGAAGAGTTAATACATGCTCTCCTCAAACTGTTCCAAAAAAATAGAAGTGGAAGGAAAAGTTTCAAATTCATTCTATGAGGCAAGCATTACCCTGATTCCAAAACCAGGAATCCACTACAAAGACTCCACTACAAAAACACAACTACAGGCCAAACACCATGATGAGCATATATCAAGATATTCTCAATAAAATAAGAGCAAATTGAGTCCAGCATTACATTAAAAGAATCATTCATCACAATCAAATGGGATTTATTCCTGGGTTATACGGGTGATTCAATATCACAAGTTACTGAATGCAATATAAAACATTAATAAAAGAAAGGATAACAATCATATGATCCTCTCAATAGATGTAGAAAAAGCATGTGACAAAATACAATATCCATTCATGATAAACAAAGTAGCTTTACAGGGAACATACCTGGACATAATAATGAAAAATCTGTTGTGAAAAACTGAGAGGTAATATCAACCTCAATGGCAAAAATGGAGAGATTCTCCCTTAAGGTCAGGAATGAGACAGGAATGTCCACACTCACAAATGTTACTTAACATAGTACTGAAAGAGCTAGTCTCAGTAACTAGACAATAATAAAAATAAATAAATAAATGGCATTCAAATAGGTAAGGAAGAAGTAAAACTTTGTCTACTTGCAGATGAGATGGTATTTTATATAGAAAAATCAAAAGACACCACCAAAAAGTTTCTAGAACTGATATACAAACTCAGTAATGTTGCAGGATACAAAATCAATTCAACAAAATCTGTTGCTAGGAGGAGTCAAGATGGCAGAGAAGTAGCAGGCTGAGACAACATCAGGTAGCAGGATACCAGCTAGATAGCTTATCAAATCATTCTGAACACCTACAAATCCAACAGGAGATCGAAGTGAAGAAGAGCAGCAATTCTAGAAACAGAAAATCTACCACTTTCTGAAAGGTAGGACTTGCGGAGAAGTGAATCCAAAGTGATGGGAAGAGACAATGCAGGGGAGGGGCTGGCTCCCAGCAAGCTGCAGAGTATCGGAGCACAATATCAGAACTTTTAAAAGTCTGCTCCACTGAGGGGCATCACTCCAGAGTCTAAGCTGGGGTGAAGCCCACGTGGGGACAGCATGGCCTCAGGTCCCACGGGGTCACAGAAGGATCAGGGATGTCTGAGTGTCACAGAGCTCACAGGTATTAGAGCAGGGAAGCCAGCTACAGAGACAGAGCCCAGGAGTGAGCTCTCAACTTGGAGTTACCTTGAATAGTGATCCATAGCATAGACCACTGCTCTGTGAGCAGGGACCTCACAAGAACACAGGAGACCCCCATGAAAGAGCTCAGGGATCTGCAGGGTTTGAAGACTCCAGGCAGGGCTGTGTGCCAGAGACAGAGATGATTTGTCACAGGTTAGGTGAGCTCAGAGCGTGGCCTGAGGCCAGGGAGATGGGAGTGATTGAGTGCTGTTCTCCAAGGGCGCACTGTGGAGTGGGGACCCCAGCTCTCGCCTCCTTCAGGCTGGAGATTGGGAGGCCACCATTTTCATTCCTGAGTTTCATTCCAGAGTTCCTCTGGAACTCTACAGAAAGTGTTCAGGGAACAAAAGCTCCCAAAAGCAAATCTGAAAGGATTACTTAGCCTGGCCCCTGGTAAGGCTGGAGCAATTCTGCCTCAGGCAAAGACATGTAAGAATCACTACAAGAGGCCCCTCCCCCAGAAGATCAACAAGAAATCCAGCCAAGACCAAGTTCACTTATCAAGGAGAACAGTGGAATTCCAGAGGAGGAGAAAGCAAAGCATGGAATTCATGGCCTTCTCCCCATGATTCTTTAGTCTTGCAAAGTTAATTAATTTTTTTTAATTTATATTTTTCCTCTGCTAATTTTTTAACTTTTACTCTTTCCTCTTTTAACATTTTTTAACTAGTTTATCTTAACAATACCTTTCAAAAAAGTATTTTTTGAACCTTCATTATTATAGTCATATTTTATCCTTCATTGTATCTAACTTTATTTTTTGTATATGCATAGGGTTTTTTCTTCTCAAAAATTTGGGTACAACTTCTTCTAATAGATCAAAATATACCCAAAGTCTAGCACATGGCTTTGTTCTAGGCTCCAGCCTGAGAAAATTCTCTTCACTTTCTTTTTCTTTATTCTCCCAACCAACTTATCTTATCAAATCCTTTCATAGAAATTAAAAACAAATAATCTTTATACTCATATTCCATCCCTTCATTGTGTTTACCCTTATATATATTTTTCATTCTTTAAAATTTTGAAGGGTAGTTTCTTCTAAGAGACCAAAACACTCCCAAAATTGTGGATGGGTGGGTGACCCTCTTCTATTCACCAGTCTAATATATATAATTTTCTATTTTATATTTTTTCTATAGTTGCTTTCTTTTTTATTTTTTTTTTTTCTGAACTTTTTACCCCCTTTCTTCCCCCCAAGGTTTGGGATCTCTTCTGATTTGGTTAAAGCACATTTTCCTGGGGTCTTTGTCACTCATTTAGCATTTTACTCACTCCTTCATATATTCTTATCTGGATAAAATGACAAGGCAGAAAAACTGACCACACACAGAAAAAGAGGCAATACCAAAGGCTAGGGACCTAATCAATACGGACATTGGTAATATGTCAGATCTAGAGTTGAGAACTATGATTTCCAAGGTGCTAGCCAGGCTCAAAAAAGGCATGGAAGCTATTAGAGAAACCATGTCTGGAGAAATTAAAGCCCTTACTGGAGAAATAAAAGAACTAAAATCTAACCAAGTTGAAATAAAAAAGCTATTAATGAGGTGTAATAAAAAATGGAGGCTCTTACTGCTAGGTTAAATGAGGCAGAAGAGAGAATTAGTGATATAGAAGACCAAATGACAGAGAATAAAGAAGCTCAGCAAAAGAGAGACAAACAACTACCGGACCACAAGCAGAGAATTTGAGAGATAAGTGATACCATAAGATGAAACAACATTAGAATAATTGGGATTCCAGAAGAAGAAGAAAGAGAGGGGAGCAGAAGTTATATTGGAGAGAATTATTGTAGAGAATTTCCCTAATATGGCAAAGAGAGCAAGCATAAAAACCCAGGATGTGAGAGCACACCCCCTCAAAATCAGTAAGAATAGGTTGACACCTCATCATGAAATAGTAAAATTTACAAGTCTTAGTGACAAAGAGAAAATCCTGAAAGCAGCCCAGGAGAAGAAGTCTGTAACATACAATGGTAAAAATATTACATTGGCAGCAGACTTATCCACGGAGACCTGGCAGGCCAGAAAGAACAGGCATAATATATTCAGAGCACTAAATGAGAAAAAGAAGCAGCCAAGAATACTATATATAGCTAGGCTAACACTGAAAATAGAAGGAGAGTTAAAAACCTTCCAGGACAAACAAAAACTAAAAGGATTTGTAAACACAAAACCAGTTATAAAGGAAATATTGAAAGGGGTCCTCTAAGCAAAGAGAGAGCCTAAAAGGAGTAGGTCAGAAAGGAATAGAGACAATATACAGTAAAAGTCACCTTACAAGCAATGCAATGGCACTAAATTCATATATATCAATAGTTACCCTGAATGTAAATGGGCTAAATACCTCAGTCAAAAGACACAGGATATCAGAATGGATAAAAAAACAAAACCTATCAATATGTTGTCAGCAAGAAACTCATTTTAGACCAAAGACACCTACAGATTTAAAGTGAGTGGGTGGAAAACAATTTATCATGGTAATGGACATGAAAAGAAAGCTGGAGTGGCAATCCTTATATCAGATCAATTAGATTTTAAGCCAAAGACTATAATAAGAGATGATGAAGGACACTAGATCATATTCAAAGGGTCTGTCCAACAAGAAAATCTAACAATTTTAAATATCTATGCCCCAACATGGTAGCAGCCAAATATATAAACCAATTAATAACAAAATCAAAGAAACACAGAAACAATAATACAATAATAGTAGGGGACTTTAACACTCCCAACACTGAAATGCACAGATTATCCAAGCAAAAGATCAACAAGGAAATAAAGGCCTTAAATTACACATTGGACCAGATGGACATCATGTATATATTCAGAACATTCCACCCCAAAGCAACAGAGTAAAGATTCTTCTCTAGTGCACATGGAACATTCTCCAGAATAGATCACATCATGGGTCATAAATCAGGTCTCCATCAGTTATCAAAAGATAGGGATCATTCTCTGCATATTTTCAGACCATAATGCTCTGAATCTACAACTCAATCACAAAAGGAAATTTGGAAAGAACCCAAATACATGGAGACTAAATAGCATCCTCCTAAAGAACGAATGAGTCAACCAGGAAATTAAAGAAGAATTGAAAAAATCATGGAAACAAATGATAATGAAAACACAATGAATCAAAATTTGTGGGACACAGAAAAGGCAGTCCTGAGAGGAAAATATATAGTGATAAAAGCCTTTCTCAAGAAACAAGAAAAGACTTAAATACACAACTTAACCCTACACCTAAAGGGTCTGGAGAAAGAACAACAAAGAAAACCTAAACCCAGCAGGAGAAAAGAAATAATAAAGTTCAGAACAGAAATCAATGAAATAGAAACAAACAAACAAAAATAGAACAAATAAAAAAAAAACCGGGAGCTGGTTCTTTGAAAGAATTAATAAGATTGATAAACCCCGGGCCAGACTTATCAAAAAGGACCCAAATAAATAAAATCAATTATGAAAAAGGAGAGATCACAACCAACACCAAAGAAATACAAACAATTATAGGAACATATTATGAGCAACTCTATTCCAACAAATTTGACAATTTGGAAGAAATGGATGCATTCCTAGAGACATATAAACTACTGCAATTGAACCAGGAAGAAATAGGAAACCCAACAGACCCATAACCATGAAACAATCATCAAAAATCTCCCAATAAACAATAGCCCAGGACCAGACGGCTTCCCAGGGGAATTCTACCAAACATTTAAAGAAGAATTAATTCCTATTCTCCTGAAACTGTTCAGAAAAATATAAATGGAAGGAAAACTTCCAAACTCATTTTAAAAGGCCAGCATCTCAGAAGAGAGCCCGAATCGCTAAGGAAATATTGAAAAACAAAAATAAAACTGGTGGCATCTCATTACCTGATTTCAAGCTTTACTACAAAGCTGTGATCACCAAGACAGCATGATACTGGCATCAAAACAGACACATAGACCAATGGAACAGAGTAGAGAGCCCAGATATGGACCCTCAACTCTATGGTCAAATAATTTTCGACAAAGC
>PISX010013023.1:0-58317 GCA_004024625.1 Mellivora capensis | reverse complement strand
ATGGAGAGGAGAAGGGAGTTGAGGGAAATTGGGGGGGAGATGAACCATGAGAGACTATGGACTCTGAAAAACAACCTGAGGGTTTTGAAGGGGCGGGGGGTGGGAGGTTGGGGGAGCCTGGTGGTGGGTATTGTGGAGGGCACGCATTGCATGGAGCACTGGGTGTGGTGTAAAACTATGAACTCTGTTACGCTGAAAAAAAAAAAAAAATGGTAAACTTGATGAAAATAGAGCTACCCTATGACCCAGCAATTGCACTACTGAGTATTTACCCTAAAGATACAAAAGTAGTGATCCGAAGGGGCACCTGCACCTAAATGTTTATAGCAGCAATGTCCACAATAGCCAAACTATGGGAAGAACCTAGATGTCCATCAACAGATTAATGGATAAAGAAGATGTGATATATATATATATATATATATATACACATACATACAATGGAATACTATGCAGCCATCAAAAGAAATGAAATCTTGCCATTTGCGACAACGTGGATGGAACTAGAGGGTATTATGCTTAGTGATATAAGTCAATCGGAGAAAGACAACTATCATCTGATCTCCCTGATATGAGGAAGTGGAGATGCAATGTTGGGGGTTTGGGGCGTAGGAAGAGAATAAATGAAACAAGATGGGCTTGGGAGGGAAACAAACCATAAGAGACTCTTAATCTCACAAAACAAACTGAGGGTTGACGGGGGGAGGGGGTCGGGAAAGGGGGTGGGGTTATAGACATTGGGGAGGGTATGTGCTATGGTGAGTGCTATGAAGTGTGTAAACCTGGCGATTCACAGACCTGTACCCCTGGGGCTAATAATACATTATATGTTTATTTTAAAAATTAAAAAATTATTTTTAAAAATGATAAACTTGAAAACATTATAATCAAATCAAATTATAATCTTATAATCAATCCAAATTAACCCGATGTTTCCTTCAATCCAAGTCCATTGATGGGTTTATCTCCTTAGTATATACTACATTGTTTTCTATTCCCTGAAATTTCAGTTGACTTAAAATTGTTCACCTAGTCATTCATATGTTCTTTGGGTCAGAATATGCAGCAGTGGGGCACCTTGGCTCAGTCAATTAAACATCCAGCTCTCAGCTTCAGCTCAGGTCATGATCTCATGGTCATGGGGTTGAGCCCGTTCTCAGCCTCTGAGCTCAGCATGGTGTCTGCTTCGGATTCTCTCTCCCTCTTCCCCCTGCTCTCTCTCTCTCTCTCTCTCAGATAAATAAATAAATAAATAAATAAATAAAACCTTAAAAAAAAAAGATTTTGCAGCAATGAAGTAAAGGAGATCTAAATCCTTGAAAGAATTCCTGACCAGTTTATGAGCTAGAATTACATTCTCCCTTCCTCCACTCTCACCCCACCTGAAGTTACTAAGGGTAAAGAAATGTTTGTTTTGTTCTTCCTAGCATGTATTTGTTGACATGTTAAAGAAACTTTGGAATAATTTTGTGGAAACTTTTATATTTCACTGTATGAATATTTCAAAAGTACCACCAACTAGCTTTTATTTTGTTTACAGTTTGAGAGTAAACATTTATGTATTTTTAAGAATGCACATGTGTCTATTCGAACATAACACGCATATTTCCCTTCTTATGGCTAATTCCCAACACTGATTTATATCTGTAGCAGATAGAACAAATATTTGCATAGTGTTGCATCTTCCATGTATATTTTCAGGTCTATTTTATGAAGTTTTAGACCTTTTTTAAAAGTACTAGTTGTGCGAAGATTTTGGAAATGTAGTCAGATTCCGATTTGACAGTGGGCTTTAATCAAGGCACAAATTTTACTTTAAACAGTTGAGCTTCAAGAATACAGATATCAAGTGTTCCAGTTTTCGATGGAATCCTTCATTTTCCAGATGTTACGAAGCATTAGTCTTTCACTTTGCATTTTGGAAGTTTAATTCCATCCTGTCCTTCTACATTTGGTTCCCTAAATGATTTTATTCAGTACCTGAAATCGCTAATCATGGACCTTAGGAAAAATACTATATTTTGCAGATTTCATTACATTTGTTGCCTTTGCATACATCTTAGAGGTGTGTAAAGGATGATCATGAAGCTACTGACGTTCTGACCAGATTTTCTTTTCCTCTTCCTTCTTTAGGAGCCTTGATTACAGTAGGAAACTAAAAAATGTAAGTATTTGACTTAGCTTTTCAAAACGTTTTTCCTCCTCACTTTGATGGCTCAAGGGTAAAATGTAGCTTCTAACTTCAGAGACTATTGAATGGGCTTGCTTGGAAGAGTCCTCAGCAAATGAGTATAGGTGTCCCGGATGGAACATTCGAGCACCGTGACAGAAACACCAAATGTAGATGGGGGAGGTCTCTCTAATTAATAAGGGCTTGTTCTAGAAGTAAAGAAATGAAAGCTTGCCCTCTATAATTCCATTGTTTAACCACAAGATGATCTGTCTCAGCACTAATATCAGTTCCTTTCTGTCAGTTGGCTTAGGTGGGATTAGTAAATAAAGCAGTTGGGCACAATTTTTTAGGGAAAAGATCAGCGTGATATAAATTGTGTTGACTGTCACGGGCCTGCACTTTTTCTATTTTTTTTCCTTATTAAATGTTTTGAGTTTTTATTAGCACTTCCCCCAAATCAACTTTTTGGAGTTGGATCTTATTTTCAAAAAGCAAGTAGTGTCCTTTTATTTTAAGTTTAAATTGAGGAATGTAAAAAAATGACCTCCTATATATAAAATTTAAAATTGGCTGCAAACCGACCCCCCCTTTTTTTAATTTTCAGGTTGCTGTTACATTTGATTGACATTTACATTCTTGTCTTCCTTTTCTTCCTCTGTACAACTAGGGATATGTGCCATTTTTCATCATGCGGTCTTAAACGAATCAGAAAACCCATAATCTAAAACGCAACACAGTTCTGTGTTTCTCCTATTACACCTTCCAAAATGGTCTTGCACTCTTAGCGCACATTAGTTATTTCACGGTCCTAGTTAAAGTCCTGCCATCTGGAATTGTCTCTTCTCTGGAAATTTATTTGTAAGCAAGCAATGTTAAAAAGACTTTCTGGAAGTCTCAAAGGATTCCTGAAGTGCGATTTTCCCACAGAGGTAGAAAACGGAATCACATCGTAGTATTGATACCCATAACCATATTTTGGGCGCATTGCCATGTGGAACCATGTACACATATCTTTCGTGGTCTAGCACGTGGAAGGCAAGTACAACAAGCACTTCCCTGCCTGATTGAAGCAATAAAACCAAATGTGAAAATAAAATAATAGTCAGCTTTTCCGTAAGCTTCAGAGCCAAAGAATTCAGCTTTAAGGAGCTCACCTTCAGCCTTCTGGGCTTTATGGAAAAATCACTGTAAAGAGCATTTGGTTTTGTGCACAAAGTTTTGGAAAGACACACAAAAAAATGACCCAAGGACTGTAGCTTCAGACTGTTGAACATTCATGGACATTTGTAAGCACCCAAGGTTATTTAATTGGCAGTAATTTTGTCCAAGCTAAAAATTTCCCATCTCCGAGGAGTGGGAATCTGACTTTCCCCCAAAGCGAGGTGGCTAAAGATTGTACTTTGGATTACATTGTTTCTTCTGATTGCATTAGATACATGGTGGTGTTCTTGTGTTGGGAACCGCTAATTAACCTGGATCTCTGCTTTGAGGTTTTGCTCTTGGACTTAGCAGGATAGTTGGACTTAGCATTTCTGTGCCCACAAGTAGGAATCATAAGCCTTTAACAGCACTTCTTTCTGAAGGGACTGACAATCTGTTTCATGTTCATCTGGGTAAAGAGCCAGAGTTTTTGAAAATTTTTGCAAACGTTATTACAGAAAAATGATTTTGGAGAATTTACTTTCCCTTCTTGCTGTCTTAGAGATCATTTTCTTAAAACCAAATTTTCTTAAAAGTGGAGCTTTATTTTAACTACTGTATCATGTGTGTGTTGACTGATAGAGCATTGGGTTCTTATTAAAATGATTTTACATTGAACGGTACCTCATAGTTGGTGTGTTTTGTAAATCAGTGTTGCACATTCTCTCCTTCCTGCTTTCCTCTTAGTGGTGCACTGTTGATTCCTTAGTTTAAAAGTCACTCTTGAGGGAAAATTCTCCTGCTCTAGTGCCTGGTTTTGTTTTGCAGGTATTAGTTACCATTTATTGGCTGGGGAAAGCAGCAAATAGCTCTGCGTCCTATAGCGGCACGACACTGAACCTGAAGGAGTTCGAAGGCTTGCTGGCTCAGATGAGAAAGGTAACTTGACTTTTCTTCTTTATCCCAAGATGTTAACATAGGATGGGAAATCAACACATTCGCTTCTTCTTCTTCTTTTTTTTTTTTTTAAGATTTTATTTCTTTATCTCAGAGAGAGAAAGAGAGAGTGTAAGCATGAGCTGGAGGGGAGGGGTGGAGGGAGAAGTAGACTCCCTGTGGAGCAGAGACCCCATGTGGGACTCCATCCCAGGACCCCAGGATCATGAGCCAAAGGCAGACGCTTAACCGACTGAGCCACCCAGGTGCCCCACAATTTGCTCCTTTTTAAGATCCTTACAGTTCAGTGTGGTGAAATTGCACAGACCAGAGATGTCCTGCCCTCAAGGAAAGGACTTGTCTTACCAATGCGATCTCTGCCTTGTGTGTCCCAGGCCCACCTGAACTTTTATAGCCTTCAAAGAATGGAAGGTCTGAATTCTCTCCAACTTTAATTACAAAAGAGCAAATGTAATCCATCAGTATGTGGCTTTGTATGCCAGAGAGCTCCGCACCTGTTTTCTTGGGGGAATAACGCCTGAATTAAACAATACAGTATTATACAAAAAATGAAGACTTCTCTGCATTTGTCCTAAAGGTCATTTTGCTTACCCATCAGGGCCCTGTGGGTGAGGTCACATCTGCCAAGTTCTTGCCTGGCCACCCACCCTGGACGGCTCTGATGAATTAGAGACATTCTCTCCGGAGATGTGCATTTTACAGCTATTGTATTCGGGTGACCTGGAGATTCAGAAAACATTTTTTCACAGTATTTAAAGCTTTATTTGTTTATTTGGTTATGGGAAAGAGTAAGGTAGGAGTTTGTCAAAGAAACAGTGGGACGTATCATGTGTGCCTGCCTATGTGTTCCTTTTTTTAAAAAGTATTTATTTATTTATTTTTAAAGATTTTATTTATTTATTTGATAGAGACAGAGAGAGATCACAAGTAGGCATAGAGGCAGGCAGAGACAGAGGGGGAAGCAGGCTCGCTGCTGAGCAGAGAGCCTGATGCGGGGCTCCATCCCAGGACGCTGAGATCATGACCTGAGCTGAAGGCAGAGACTTAACCCACTGAGCCACCCAGGCGCCCCTCCTTTTTTTTTATTTTAAAGATTTTATTTATTGATTTATTTATTCATTTATTATTTCTTATTGATTTATTTTTTTATTTTTTCAGGGTTCCAAGATTCATTGTTTCTGCACCACACCCAGTGCTCCATGCACTATGTGCCCTCCTTAGTACCCACTCACCCAACCCCCCACCTCCTCCCTTCCCATACCTGCAGTTTGTTTCTCAGAGTCCACAGTCTCTCATGCTTCCTTAAAAGCCCTTCCTCACAGTCCCTTTCTTTGCTGGATCCCTTTGGAACCTGTTTCATTCCCGTTGTGGACATTCCTTCCCGACACTGGCCCAGCTCCTCTGTACTCTGAGCGGCTGTGGTTTCTTCAGCTCCCCTTCTGTTGAGACCATACTGAGCTTATCCTTGTTCCGTCAGCTGCCTTGAAATGACCAGTCGTTGCTAGCAGCTGTTCCCTTTCTTTAATGAACGTAGTACGATCTCACAGGACAAGAGTGAGTACTCAGTATCACCAGACATGGCGTGGCGTCACTGGATGGCCAGCTGTCGTACTCCCAGGCCTCTGAATAAAGTAGAGAGTCCTTGACCTGAACTTCACAGATAGACAGATCCAGTGCCTGGAGATACTAGTTTATCTGGAATAGATATTATCTCATTTTATCCATTAAAGTTGGGTTTGACTGGGACAGGTAGAAAACTCTAAATGTGGCTTGAATAAGATGAAATTTATTTTGAACTCACATAAAAGAGGCCTAAACATGAGAAGTGGGCAGGTGATCATCAGGGACCCAGGGTCCTTCTGTCCTTTGACTCCAACATCCTCTGTCCTTGGGTTCTCAGCTCCCACAATGGCCGTACTAGCTTTACCCGTCATATCCACATTTGAGTCGGGAGAGAGGAGGGATGAGGAGAAGGACCTCTGCCCTCCCTTGAAACACGTGTGTGCTGAGTCATACATTACTCCTCTGCTCACATCCTATTGACCTAAATTTGGTTATACATCCCTACCTACCTGCAAGGAAAGACTTGGGGAAGGTAGACTGTATTTCAGCTAAAAACTCTGGGTGTTTTCACTGGAGAAGAAATGGGGGGCAGATACGGTGGAAATAACTAGAATTGCTTTGGCACAGATACAGGCTGTAATAAATTTGGAATGAAAATGTTTTCTTTCACAAAGGAGACTAGCCAGAAATATTTTATATTCATTTTTCTAGTGAGAGAAATATATGTAAAAAAAAATTATCAACTTGTAGGGGTGCCTGGGTGGCTCAGTCAATTAAGCATTTGCCTTTGGCTCAGGTCATAGTCTCAGGGTCCTGGGACTGAGCCCTGCATAGGGCTCCCTGCTCAGTGGGGAGACTACTACTCCCTCTCCCTCTGCCTCTCCCCCGTGCTCATACCCTTTCTCTCTCTCTCTCAAAAATAAATAAAATCTTTAAGAAATATTTTTAAAATTTTCAGCTTGTAACATGTGTGGAGCCCTTAGCATAAGCGTCTGGCAAATAATGGGTATTCATAGCAAGTTATTGTTGCTATATGCCAAAAAAAGATCTCTGAAAGCAAAGTGACAGTGGCTTTTCAGTAAGCCCGGATATGGTGAGCAGGTCTTCCAACAGAGGGGACACTAAAGTGGAACAAAGGGGCATAACTGTGAGAACATCGAGATTGAAGGAAGAATCATGGGGACTAAGGAGGCCTTAGAATCTCGGGGACTAGAGCTAGAAAAATGAGCAATCTAGGTCCTTCCGTTTTATGTCTCTTTCTCATCTCTTCCTGCCTCTCCTTGAGATTGCCTCGCATCAGCTGCCAACAGCATCTCTAGGATTACCTGCTTCTAGCTCCTTGCCCGGAAAGTAAGGGCATTCTTCCTTCTAGGCCCAGCTGTGAAATTCCTAGGGGTGTACTCTGGCCCAGTGTGGGTCCGCATCCCAAACCAGTCTCTATGACCAGGGGTAATGGGTACCATGATTGGCCTATACACTACCGTCTCAGGAGGTGAGGGGTGTCAGCTAGAACAGGGGGGTAGAGATAGGGGGTTGAGATGGGCAAGGACAGATCTCTGTCCAAAACAGCAACCGATGTCAGCTTCTCTTCCTTTAACCTGCCTTAGTTTTTCATGATACTTACCACCCAACTTTGTATTCATTTATCAGTTTTTCTGTTTATCTTTTGTCTTTCCTGCTAGAACAAAAGG
The DNA here is from genome assembly GCA_004024625.1 of Mellivora capensis. NCBI lineage: Eukaryota > Metazoa > Chordata > Mammalia > Carnivora > Mustelidae > Mellivora > Mellivora capensis. Next base: position 50,793 of record PISX010013023.1, on the reverse strand, counting down.
CCTGTGAGGACAAGGTATTTATTGACTTTGCAGAATGTTGTGTCCCCAGCATCAGGACCGGGTCTGACACACAGAAGGTGCTCGGTAAATATCTGAGCAGTGGATAGCTTCCCCCACCGCAGTGTGGCAGGTGCAGATGGGTCATCAGACTGGAAAAACAGAACCCTAAAACACTCCAGAATAGGATTTAGGCACTTTATAAATCACAGAGGAAGCAGAAAATGTTGAGTGGTAACACAGAAGCCTGTGGGGTTTCTCAGATACTGTAAGTCACCCAGCAACCTTAGCTGGTTCTCATTATCTCTGACAAAGAAGGGTAAGAAAGGGACAGAGGAGTGAAATGATCCAAAAATACCATAGATGTTGCTAGTTCTCATCACATTCATGAACACACGTTTACTACAACATCGAGCAGTTAGTACAATGGACCGATTTGGGTCTTGTCTCCTATCCCTAAAGTGCTCCCTGTAGAAGGTGAAATGCTTCTGGGATCCTGGATAAAAAGCATTGATGACATAACTAGGCCCCACCAAAGGAGAATTTAGACCACGCTAGCCTTTGTGCTGGTTTATAGCTTTTGTTCTTCCCCAAAATCTTAACTTTGGGTGACTTGAGGGAATCCGGTCAAATTGCTCATCCAGCTGACGTCCCTATCTTTACTTCTGGCTGAAGAACCAGCTTCTTGCCTCGGAAACCTGAGGTTCCAAGGGACCGGGTTGGCCAACGGAGACCACGGGTGGCCTGTTTTTCACTTTTCAAACTAGCCATGCCTTTCGGCTTCCAGCTCTTGCTTGATCCGCGGTTTTATTCTTGGCTTTCTACACAGTCGTGAGCAGAATGGCTTTTCTGTTTTTCTTTCCCATTACAAGCTGTGAGAAAGCAGCTGAAGCTCCAAGAGACATGTTGACTTTTTCTTTCTGTCTGTTCTCTTGTGAGTTTGTAGTAGGGGTGGGGAAGACATTTGGGCCTCTGGAGGAGCATTTCTGATTATTATTATTTTCTTGAAAATCCAGTCTGTCACATTGATCTAAGCAGCTCATAACATCGTGTCATTTCTAGACATGACCAGTGGCCTCACTCTGAGGGTCTGCCCTCCCTGATGGGAACCTGGGCCCAAGGTGTCTAGTTATGGGCTATTAAATGGAGAGGGAGATAGAAGAGGATCAGAGCATATATAGTTTGTGTCCTTAACTACATTAATAAAATCCGTGTGATTTACGTGTTGACATTTACATACCCAAACAAATACATGAAAATAGTTCTAGCCCACAGCTAACACTTTTTTTCCTAAAGATTTTGTTTATTTATTTGACAGAGAGAGATCACAAGTAGGCAGAGAGGCAGGCAGAGAGAGAGAGGGGAAAGCAGGCTCCCCGCTGAGCAGAGAGCCCAATGCAGGGCTCGATCCCAGGACCCTGAGATCATGACCTGAGCTGATACTTTTTGAGCTCTTCTGCATCAGGCATTCTTCTGATGCTGGTAATGGTGACTGTGACCACCCCAAAGATGACCAAACATTGGCAGGTTTTACCCTTTGGGATTTGGAGATGGAATCCTGTGTTAGAATCACAGTTTTGCTGCTTCCTGTGGGACTTCAGTCAAGTTACTTAACCTCTCTGATTCTTATTTTCCTCTTCTGAAAAAGGAGGACGATGGTAACCACACCATGGTAGGGTTGTGAGGATGAAATACCTGTGCAAAAAGCACCCAGTGTAGCCCTAGACACATAGTAAGTATTCGACAAGAGTGGCCTTCATGTTTTTTAGCCATGTGGCCTATTCTTGGTGAATATAACCCACGATTACAACTTGCATTTCCCAAGAAATTAAACACAAAACCATATCTAATTCAAATCTATACTTTTCAGTTAGTTAGTGAGTTCTTCCTTTTGCAGCTAGTCAGGCCTGGATTTTTGTTCATGTCCCGGTTGACTTTTAACCTAAAAGTAAACAAGCTTAATTTCCATAACTGGAATTTCTGCCTTGCAATGGAGGGTCCAGTAGGCTGCACTTACCCAGGCCATCTGACACCCCCTTCTTCCCGGGCCCTAATCAGGGCCTCTGTTGGAGGCTGCAGGGTGCTTCTCTCCATCCCGCCCTCCTGTCTCCCACTCCCTTCTCTCCAAACCCCCCCACTTCCGCACCATGTTCCTTGCAAATTATAGCCACCCCAGCCCCTCCAAATGCCTCCTGCGGGGGGAGTGTGTCAGGGACACTGGGGAGAGTGGAGAAAACCAGCACAGGCTCCAGTGGGCATATCGTTCGGTTTAAGCAGTTTCCAAAATTGCTACCAGGGAGGGAATATCTGTTTATTTTTCCTCTCTACCGGGAATGTGGAGGGGACCTTCCAGAGTGTCCCAGGACATCCGGGGGGTGACATTCCAGTCTTTGCCGATGAGAGCGTGCCCCTCTGCCAGCATCCTCCGCAGCCTGGCTTTTAAGCGACAGTCTGGAGGAGATTAAATTGAGGTTTATCTTTGAGTGACCGGAGTTATTTTTGTGTTCACCAGCCCGGACAATTGTAATGAATGCGACGACACTGGCGGGAACAAGGGTCTTATTATAATAGGGGGGTGAGGATGGCTTTGACTGACCTTTCTGCTGCTGGGGTTTCAGTGTTTTAGTATGTGCTGCTTGCGCTGGAAAGAATTTATAATCACAGGCTGTCAAAGACAGCCATTGTTCTCCCTGCTCCCAACATGTGGGTCAGCCGCGAGTACTTCCAGCTCCCTCAGCGCCAAGAGCTGGCCGGAGCGAGAGCATGCCTGGATTCTTCTGAGGCATCGGGAAAAGCATTTTGCATATTTTTCATTGCCTTTTTTTTTTTTTTTTAAACTTTCTGCCTCGGACAGACAGCTCCCTTTCAGAGCAGGAATTTCCCTCCAAGGTAGCAGGAGACGGACGCGTGCTGCTCCAGGCTTTACAGAACTGATTCCGCGGCAAAAACACATGCTGTGTGCACTGGCCAGCTAGCCTACCCAGGAGCAGTTGTGCGGCCGAAAAGCAGGGGCTGGGTCCCCGAGCAGGCATGCGGCTATGGATTCCGAAAGACAGGTCAAGGTTAAGGTTTTTGGTGTTCAGTTTGGGTTTTGTTGGTCACTGTACTCCTGTAAATCCAAACTTAATGAGCTTTTATTCTTCGTTCCTCTTATTTATTTATTTTTTTAAACATAGTAGGATGGGAGTTACTTGGATTTTTGTTTTTATTTATTTATTTATTATCTTTTGAAATATGCCTGATTTTCTGTTCGGGAAAGTGGCAGCGGGAAGGGCGGAAGGATGAAATGCTGGCTTGTAGATGATAATCTGTGCCATAATTTTTTTCCATACCGACACCACACGCGGGATCTTTTGAAGTCCACCCAGGAGCCCAATTTTCCTCCTATCGTAGGCTCTCCATCTGTTGCCCAAGTGTCTGTAATCCTTCTCGTTTTATTTCTGGACAGGAGACCGACGACATTGAGAGTCCTAAACGTAGTATCCGAGACAGTGGCTACATAGACTGCTGGGATTCTGAGCGCAGCGACTCCCTGTCTCCCCCTCGCCACGGCAGAGATGACTCCTTCGACAGCCTGGATTCCTTTGGCTCCCGTTCCCGGCAGACCCCTTCACCAGATGTAGTCCTCAGGGGAAGCAGTGATGGTAGGTTGCAGATGTCGTGTACTGCTCATCTTAGATTGGAACATCCACCCCCGTGTACAGAAGGCGGGCTCCATGTCCACCTTGCTGGGACCCGGTAACTCTAAACTGGGAGGAGAGAAGTGTTTTTATTGTTGTTTTTCATGGTCCTTAGAATTTGGCTTGGCTGCACCAGTGATTTGAGCATTGCCTCAGTGAGCCTCTCTTTCCTTGGAAAATACGTTACATCATCCCTCCCTTGGTCTCAGTGAATCAAGATGCCGCTGGCCGTTAGCTCATAAAGTGTGCCGAAGGTTTCTATGCTCTGGGTATGAGGAAGGGAAGTGTGTGAGTGCCACAGGGCAGACGTGAAAATGAAGCAATTTCCAGCAAGCTGGAAATGCACTAGACACACTTAGGAAGGTGCTGGAACCCGGGAAGCTTGAATTGGCAAGGTTTTGGCGATCTGTGCGATGCTTCTGACACCTGACCGTTGCCTGGAGCTGTGCGGGTGGCCCCCCAGGGTACACAGTGCAGACTGCCTGTTTGTTCCGAGTCTGGGTTTGAGTTAAATCCTGTGGATTTTGTCACCTGTAAGGAATGGTCATTTTTTTCTTTAAAAAATGTGTGGTCATGCAACCTGATGTAAATTTAATACGTATTTTCCAGCTGTTTACGTCACTTAGCTTGTAGCTTTGTACCTTTAGGAAGGGAAAATGGCTTGGTTCTGCATATATAAACTTGCAGGAAGGCACTAAGGCTGGTGGGGTATTTTTTATTTGTTTCTATTTTTTTAATGCATTGCTTGATTGATGCTAATACTTCTAGAGACTTACAGCTTGTCTCTGAGACGAAAATTCCCATATATGGCTGAAAGATCCCTTTCAGCTGGAAAACTCTATCTAAAATAGTTGAGAATTTATTTATTTTTTTAAAATACTTGAGTATTTAATGTGTCTAGGTCCTGAATTAATTACTTGACACCCAGCATCTCACTTAGTCCTTAGCCCAGAGTACAAATGAGGTACATAGTCCCCCCACCCCCACCCCAGGCTGTGAGACATTCTTTATCTGTATTTTACAGATGAACCGCACAGAGGTTAAGAAATTGTCCTCAAGTTGTTAAGTGACAAATATCATTGTGATTAAGTAGTATAACAATGTTAGCCTCAAGAAGTGTGAGTCCAAAACTTAAACTCTTAAGCCTAATTTGCCCACAACTTCTGTTTACCGAATAAATTTTTTAGATTCTGGAGTGACTGAACTAATGCTTTTGTTTAGTACTTCAGCTTTCCAACAAATAGATTAGCCCCAGGGCCACATAGTATGTGACTCCAAAAGAATTCCATGGTGCATTGTGAGCTGCTTGAAAAACATTTCTAAGATTTTCTATGCCATCTTAAGTACCACCCACAGTATTAGAAGTTACAATACCAAGTACATGACCTAACCAAGCTCTAACATAACCGAAAGGTAGATTTCCTTTCACAAAACATATTTAACCTGACCATTTCATATTATTTTGATTGCTTCTTAAAAAAAATTACTATTTTCTTCCTCTTGGTTTTTTAAGTGGTAACATGGATCCTATATTCTCTCACAGCTTCTAGGATTTAATGAGCGACATCTTGAAGGGATTATAAGATGGTAATTACTAATATTGTACTAATATGTGCTGAGGCATGATTTCGTTTGTACCAATTAAGGTTGATAAGCTAGAGTCTTTTTATAAATATTTTTCCCTGTAAAGAATAATAGGAAATTGAGCCTCACAGAACACCGTCCATTTTACCAAGCAGCCTAATACCTACAGGCTTGTGATCTTGAAAAACGAATCAAGACCTAATGAGATTTAACATACATATACACACACATTTAAAAAACTCTGCCTTAATAATAGTATAATTTTATTCAAATAGATGTTATATTTTATTAGAATTTATGGTATATTTTTAATGATGTTAATCCATAAGATTGCCACTTTCAAATTTAGAAGAACTTTTTTTTTTTTTAAGTCTTGAAAATTTATTTCCTAAGGACTCACAATCAACTAGGGAAAATCTTAGCATAAAATTCTCCAGTTACATATTGGGCCAATATTTTAATATTATTGAGGCCCACTGACCGGTTCAGTGGGGACAGTCAAGAGCCACACTCATAAGAGGTGCCACGATTCTCTGGGTTGTACGGGAGAGCGACCTGGGCAGGATGCTGTGTGGTTCCACCAATCCGTCTTGCTACACAGGTGCCAGTTCTCCCCTCACCTCTCCTAGCGTCCTCCTGAAGCCACTTAATGGACTTCACTGAAGAGGAAATACAAACCCTTTGACTCGGATGCTTTTAAAATTCAGAACACAGTTTAGAGATATGATATATTTTATTAAATGAATATTCTTCTATAGAAGAGATGAGTTGAAGGAGAGAAAGAAGGAATGAGAGAAATTAAAGTGTTAGAGGAAGAGGAGAAAGCCAAGGGCTAGGGGTGTAGATGGCCAAAATATGGGGAATAAAAGAAAGCTCCCTCCTAGTTCCTGGAAGGGAGAGAAATGTAGACCCCGAAACGGAAGGCTCAGACTTTGATAAAGTAATGTCATCATCATCATGTGCTATATTGTCATGTCCTTACTTTGGGCATAAATAGCGAAGCCACTGTAGTATATATCTGTGTTTTCGGGAAGAGGCCCAACTCTTTGAAGTTCTGGCCTTCGAGAAGATTCATAGTGTTTACCGAGGGTGTGGCACACCAGCTGCTAAGTGCTTTGTGCCATCCCCTTGGGGACTCACAATGACCTGTGAGGGCTGTGGTATCGTCTCCACGTGTCCAATGAGGACCCTGAGTTACGGAGGGCTTAAATTTTGCAGAGCTACCCAGCTAGTAGGACGGAGCCGAAATTAGACCCTGGCCTCTAAGTCCAAAAAACTTTCTTCTTTCAACTGAGTCACTCCGCCTCGGGCATCTGCAAAGTAACTTTTCTTGAACGGTCTCTTGAAGGTATTTATCAAAGAGTCACTGTGCGAAGGAAGAGGGTGATCTGTGTATATGTTAAACAGCCCATTTTGAGACTTTCACTAAGATTATTACAGATACTATGTCTTCAGATACTATGTCTTTAGATACTGTACACAGAGAAAGTTCAAAGATGATATAGGATTTTAGGCATCAGAAAATAGAGACAACTCTTGATTCTTTACTAAGCCCTTACAGTTAGTATAAGAATCCTTTTCTTTTGTTCGTTTATTCGAGAAAGTACAGCTTGGACATTTCTCCAAGAGAAGCGCGTCACAGAGGAAGGAAGGAGCTTTGGGCCGGGGTCTGGAGAATGGAAATCGGAAGTCCTGACCTACTGCATACCAGCCATTCTGCTTCTCTGAGTTTCAGTAAAATGGGGATAATATCAAACCATCTGTAAAATGGGGATCTGTAAAACCCCATTCAGTAAAATGGGGATAATATCAAACCAGGAAACAAACCTAAGAGTCTGGCAAGGGAAGGTAGTGTTAGTGTTTGTTTATAAAGCATCTCACAGGGGCCTCTAAACATTTCACTGGGATACTGAGACAGATGGATACCCTTGATGCAAGACTTGGGGTAGGAAGGTGCTAAGCCAGGAATCAAAAACCAGCAAATACCGAAAAGGTCAAAACTTCAGAAGGGAGGCTAAAAGCAAGTGCCATGAATAATTCATAACTGCATATTTCCTCCACAACAATGAACAACTTGTTTATGGTCAATGCTTTGAACTTGTAAAGTCTTTTAAAAGCCATTAAATCATTTGATCTCCAGGGAAGATCACTTCATTCCAATTTTTACGGAAGAGGACAGGCAAGAGTGATAGAACCGGCCTCGGAGCCCATAGCTTGCTAGGGACAGATCGCTCTCCTTAATTAACAAATAACACAGAGGACATAGGGAGATGGAGAGGAGAAGGGAGTTGAGGGAAATTGGGGGGGAGATGAACCATGAGAGACTATGGACTCTGAAAAACCACCTGAGGGTTTTGAAGGGGGGGGTGGGAGGTTGGGGGAGCCTGGTGATGGGTATAGTGGAGGGCACGCATTGCATGGAGCACTGGGTGTGGTATAAAACTACGAATTCTGTTACGCTGAAAAGAAATGAAATTAAAAAAAAAAATATATATATATATATATAAAAAGAGTTTCCAACCAACTTTCCCATGGCGGCTTCTGTAATGGTAGTGCTTGTTTTAATGATGGCTTCACTCTCATAGGTCTTACCAATCAAGTGAGATGAGACACAGGAAACAGGGATATAATATAATTATTGGGGCTCTTGCCCCCCAAACTGGTTGGGCAACATTGAATTCTTTTGCGTTGCCTGAAACACTCTTGAAGCCAAACCAATTCATTTATTCATTGGATGATTTGAGGACGCCCACTGGGTGCAAAGACGCTGTAATCAATGCTATAAATAATACAAGATCGAAAGGGTAGCGTGAAAAGAATAAAGAATAGACTGGGCCTTGGGGTTCACGGGAAGAAAAGATGGCTTCCAGCTATGGGTACCAGGAAGAGCTCTGATGTAAAAAAAATATTCATTTATTAAAATCAAACCACTTCCTGAAAGGCAAACCTTCGGTCTAATCTCAATATGCCACTTTTCTGAATTCCTATTCTTCTTATCTGTCTTGGCTCCTTGAAGATAACTGACATTCTTCAGGTAATTCATAGACTGGTTAAAGGTAACTCCAACAGGCGCCTGGCTCAGTGGGTTAAGCCTCTGCCTTGGGCTCAGGTCATGATCTCAGTGTCCTGGGATCGAGCCCCACATCCTGCTCTCTGCTCAGCAGGGAGCCTGCTTCCCCCCCCCCCCCCCCCCCCCGCCTGCCTGTTTTCCTACTTGTGATCCCTGTCTGTCAAATAAATAAATAAATAAATAAATAAATAAAATCTTTAAAAAAAAAAAAAAGGTACCTCCAAGACAAAATGTCATTTTATGACATTTCCTTTATAAAACAGAATCCTTTATAATTCTTATTTGTGTGAATATCTAGCACAGCATAAGACATGCCATAACAGGTACTCAGTAAAGACTCCATCAGTTGATTTATGTCTTTTCTTTCAAGATTCGCAGAATCTTAGCAGCCTCTTGTTCTGCTGCAAATGTGTTACGAGTCATAATTCGCAGATACAATTAGGCAATTAGGCTTACCTCTGTTTTTTCAACTGGATTTTTTCCCCCTGATTTGAGCTCAGAGCTTTTCCCAGAATAGACTAATTTAAGATTTGTTAAGTGAATCATTTAAGGAAGGGATCTCAGAACCCACAGATCTACCACATCCCTAACACATCCTGACTGGCCATCAGGAACTTTTCTGTGAGCCCCGCACACGTTCTCAGCACCCATCCTCTCTTCCCCAGGGAGAGGAAGTGACTCTGAACCCGACTTGCCCCACCGGAAGCTGCCGGATGTGAAGAAGGATGACATGTCTGCGAGGCGGACTTCCCATGGTGAGCCGAAATCAGCAGTGCCTTTTAACCAGTACCTCCCGAACAAAAGCAATCAGACGGCCTACGTCCCCGCTCCTCTGAGGAAGAAGAAAGCAGAGCGAGAGGAAAATCGGAAGAGCTGGAATACTGCCACCTCCCCCCTGGGTGGGGAGAGGCCCTTCAGGTAAGGCCTGAGCTAGGCTGCCCCCAGTCCTGGCTTGGGCACTAGCAGTAAAGGGACGAGGGCACCCTCACACCATTGAGCTCAGATAACCATTCCAGAACTTTTGACGTAAGGTTGAAAATGGCGGGAGGCAGGATGGTTCTTTGGGGAGAGATTGCGATGATGGAATCGAAGCTTCGTGAAGGCATCGAGAACGGTGCCTTCCACACAGTAGGTACTCAACAGATCCTTGTCTAACGAGCACGATTTTGAAACTGGTTCTAGTGAGAGGACAGGGAGAGCAGATCTGTCATCCATGTCTTTCTGAGGAGACTGCCTGACTCCTGCTCCTGCTCCATTTGGTGCAGAAAGCCGTATCTTTCTGTGAGACAACTTTTTCTTAAATCTAGATACATAATTATTGAGATACAAGCTCAAGTATGGATGGGCTGCATGAGACGTGCTTCAGAATCACATGGAGAGAAACTCCTAGTAAATAGAAGATACATTGAGCTGCTCGTCTCTTTGGAGAAGCAAGCAGGGATTTCCCCTAAACTCTGATTATGTCTTTCTATTTATTCATTCAGTCAGTCAGCAGGTTTTTATTCAACACCTACTACATTCGAGGCGCTGTCTTTTAGGCACCGAGGACCCAGTAGTAAATAGAGTTCCTGCCTTCAAGAACCTTGGAGTCTAGTAAAAGAAACTTACCATGTAGTCTAACCCTTTGAGCAAAACCACACCGATCACTGCATGCTTATTTCTAATAACCCACCTTTATTATCTACGAATTTCATCAAATAGACACTTTATTAAAAGTTTTGATGATTCAATAAAACATGACTTTTATCTTTCCAGCAGAAAAGGCTTTTGCCTTTCAATATCAGCTTTGAAACAGCTCCTACTGTTGAGATTATAATGCATTGTATTTATTAACAAATTAATGGCAGCATTTGACTTTCTTCATATTACCAGGATCGTACTGCATGCTATGACTTTTTTTTTTTTTAAGTGAAAAGTGATATCAGAATGACCAGGAGATGACATATGGCTTGCTCCCCAGCCCAGGCTTTTAGTTTGGTAAACCGTCTTGTCCAACTCACTAGCTATCCTGAAACAATAGAGGAAGAGGGAAGTGAAGTGGGGTCTCCTTGTGAAGAGGACCCAGTCGGCCCAGTGGATCCTGGTGAGAAGGCTTCCGATGGTGGGTTAGAATTACCCACGGGCAGTGGTCAGGAGCAGCCTTCTCCAGAGGGGGCTGTGGCTGCCCCAGCTCCCAAGTCTGAAGGAAAAGATGCTGTTGAAATCCAAAAGCGCAGAAGGCTAGAACAAGCTGGAATCAAGGTCATGCCTGCAGCACAGCGCTTTGCCAGGTTAGCTCTGCAGGCCGAAGGCAGGCCTGGCTGCCTTTGTGCATGCCTGGGGTTTGGAATCCATCTGGCTTGTTGGAGTTTCCATCCTGTTTCCCACTTCCTGCTTACCCCTTTGCAGCTCTCTTACCCTCTCCTCAAGCAAATAGAAGTAGCTGAGTCCTTGCCCCCCGGGGGCATGTCTCACCAAGAACTTCATTATTCTAAATGGAGGCAAAGAGTGAGCTTCTTGCTGCTTGATTAGACCGTGTCCCAGTCAAGGATTAGTAGTTAGTCATTTGTGGGCTGTGGGATTTATCTAGCAATAACATTTTATTTTTTAGTTGTTTGCGGCTTGTTAATTTTCACGCTACTCCTAAATGGCTCTTACCTTACTTGACACATCATTGGAAAATAGTTCCTTTGAAATGGGGAGTGCTCTCTTTAGAAAGAGTGTTTGGGTATGAAGCACTGGGTGGGGTGCATAAACAATGAATTCTAGAACACTGAAAAGAAATAAAATAAAATAAAGTGGAAAAAAAAGAAAGAAGAGTGGTTGGCTTACAAAAACCCACTTACTTTGTCCCAAGGGAGTGGTAAGATTGCCCTTACTTGACTCCTTTCCTAAAGCACATTGACTCAAAAAACAAAGAATGGAGTTATTCCTTCTCTTAATTGTAACAAAGACATCAGCATCCATCTGGATGATTTCATATTACATGTGTGAGGAAATCTTCAGCAGTCCAGGTCACAGAAAACTACAGTTCTACAGGTTCAGGGAGTGTTTTGAGAAGCTGGTTAATTTTTCTCACATAATAACCACAAAGATCCTAACAAATCATAATGAGACCAAAATTTATTTGACAAATCAAAATTCATAACAGTTTGACAATTGAAATTCCTTTGCCATCTGCTGTTCCATTTAATTGGAAGAGGTAGGTGACATACCCATTTTCAAGAAGATAAACTGAGGATCAGTGAGAGTAAGTGACTTGCTGGTCTGAGAGCCTAGTTACCACCCACCTGGTGGCCAGATCCAAAGACCACAGTACCACATCTGCCTCCCACACATTTAACAGAACATTTCCCGTTTCTCTGTACCATTCCAAATGTGGTTAGTGCTATATGGTCTAGTTCTTAAACTGGAAGTTCCAGCATTGACTTATATGGATTTAATCCCAGAGTAGCTTTGTATTGATTAAAAACAAAAAACAACCAAGGGAATAGTTCTTCCCTGTCTGTGGTATCTCACAGATAAGTGTATCTATCCTAAACATATATGTGCTCCTAGAAAACTCTACCATAAAGTTGTGCTTGTGTTCCAAGCAGATCTCTGGTTTTCTGAGATAATGGAGAGTAATGTAGAATCATAAAAAACAAAATCAAATCCAGATATTCTATAAAATTTTGGTACAAAGACTTTATCAGACACATATTTTTTCAACATCATTTTAGCATTACTTGTGTCAGAGAACAGGCTCGATGCTAAGAATACAAAAATGAATAGTATCCCCTTACCATCTATCATTTTTCAAACTTCTCCTTCTGTCTTCAAATCTAGGGCCCAGTGGGAGTAGGTAATGTAGGTAAAAGTATGAATTTACCCAAAAAAAATTTTAATCTTAATATCCTTGACATATACCTTCATTTGTGTCATGTCTGAGAAGTCTTTAAGCTAAAATTTACCAAAGACACCATGATCCTTACTTTTTTTTGTTTATCATTTTCAAAAATTACTACTCCACTTGGTTAAAATGTATCTCATTTTTAAAAATTGATTTTTCTATAATTACCAATCTGTTTGAATATTATGTGTATTGGCTGTTTGAGTTTCTTCTTCCATATCATGTACTACCTTTTACCATTTAAAAATTTTTCGTTTTATTGTGATAAGAACACTTAGCATGAGATCTCCCCTCTGAACAAATCTTGAATTGTTCCAGAGTTTTGTTAACTCTCGATACGATGTTGTAGAGTAGATCTCTAGAATTTATTCATCCTGCCTAACTGAAACTTTATGCCCACTGATTAGAACTCCCCATTTCCTCCTCCCTCAGCCCCTGGCAACTGCCATTCTACTCTTTGACGCTATGCATTTGACTCTTAGATATGACGTGTAAGAGGAATCATGCAGCCTTTTTCCTTCTGCGACTAGCTTATTTCACATAGCAGAATGTCCTCAAGGTTCATCTATATTATCACATAGTGCAGAGTTTTCTTCTTTTAAAAGACCGAAGGATATTCCATTATATGTAAATGTCACATTTTCTTCCATGCATCCATCAATGGACATTAAGATTGTTTTGACATCTTGGCTATTGTGCATAGTATGACAATGAGCATGGGAGTGCTACTATCTCTTATGGGTCCTGACTTCTATAGTTTTGGATAAATAGCCCGAAGTGGGATTGCCAGATCATATGATACATGTATGTTTAATTTTTCAAGGAATCTCTATATCATCTTTAGAGTATCCAAAAGAGCAACAGGAGATGAGTGGGGAGCCTCATTAAGCTAAGTCAGCACATTCAGGAGTCATGGTGACGGAGACAAAAGAAGAGATTGGACAAGACTGGAAATTCCGTGGGTGTGCTGTGTCAGTAACTATGAGGTTTCTTTTATAATGAAATATTGAAATCTTTTATAATAGTTCCCATTCTGTGCACAAACCTAGAATCATGGTTAGTTTACGAATCTCATCCTGATGGATGAATATTATATTTATGTGATACTCTTTGCTCCTGTCCATGTTGCCTGTTATCTGGCTCCATTGTTTACATATTTCATCCAAGTCAGCTACATTAAGCAGAAATTCCCAGGTCTCTTAATATCATCCACCTGAGATCTTCTGGCTTAAAAATTGGGTTCAGGAAAATTGTGCATATTCCCAGAGAAGGTCCCCAACAGCAATATAACACAGCTGCTCCAAACACCCAGAATTCATTTGTTGGCAGATTGTTAGCAGAGAACTGCTAGCTCTCTTACAGGGTTTATATATCCTGTGTCACTAGCCTTGCCTGTCTGTGTCCCTGTCCCTTACTTTCTGCAGCCTTCCTCAGAGTGGAGAGTCATGCTAAGTTTATCCTGCTTTTCATGTGGCAGAAAGTAGCTTAACTGGAATGAAACACATACAGATGAAAAGGCTTCTTGGTATCTGGAAAATAAGAACATAAAATATGTAAATTTGCTGATGTCTCTTGAAACATTTAACTTCCATCTCCTGTCTTTGCCATCCAGATGGATTCTGACTACCACATCTTTGAACCCAGCAAGAGGCCCAGCATATATTTTGTGGCCCTTTTCTTAGCTGGAAAAATCTGTGTTTGAAGAGATGGGTAATAATATCAAGTCGTAGGCAAGGAGGAGGTACACAGAGAGAGAACAAGGCTTTATTTCTATAGACTGTTTTCTTGTTGTTTTTGTCCCAAGTACTCTCAAACACCTCCTTGTATATTAAAAGGAGCAAAAGTGCATGGCATTCTATTTTTGTGTAACTTTTGAAGCCCAGAAGTCCCAAGCTTCCTGTCAAACCATATATTAGGAGGTATCTTAGCATTAAGGGACAGAAAGTAGGGCTTCTTAATAAATGTGTGGAGTTTAATATGCATTAGAGTCACCATTGAAGTAAGAAGTGTATAAACTCCTTTTGCTTCTATTTTAGTTGATGATTAAGTTAGCTTAATTACCCCAAAATATGAGACTCTGCCAAAAAAAGCTAAGATTTCTGTTTTTAAGAGGATAAAATGGGAACCAAGATTCACTTCCCCTGAATTAAAATACCATGGAGATTTGAGTTCTCTTACTTGGTGTTTCCCATTGGAGAAGTAAACTTTTTTTTTTTTTAACTGAATTATAGGTTTCACGTGATTGTACTTCTTTTCTAATTGTTTTCATATGTCTCAGCACTCAGTCTTTTCTGCTGGTCTGTGGATCTTCTCAACCACATAGTAATTAATTACAGAGGGCAAAAAAAAAACCACACCAAAAACAAAAACAAAAAAACCCTCCCAGGAACAATAGACATTTTCGAAATCTTTAGAGGAAAGAGTTGATGCAGTTAAGTGCTAGATGCGTCCACTACACCCCTACTCAGCAGACGCCTGTGTCCCTGGTTGTTGCTGAACAGATCCTTGGGGATCAGGAGCAGACACACACATCGCTTGCAGGGGCCTCTGTGACTCTAGTGTGGCCGCACTGTGTGGGCACCGGCTGAGCCTGGAGTTTTCTGGTATTGACCCTGACATTCCCAGGAGAGCCCAGTTTCTTTCAGTAGAACAGCCTCGCCGCCAGTCTGGGCTGGCTGCTTGCGTGGTACCAAGGGAAAGGGGGTGAAGGAAAATGCTGGTTCTTCCTTCAGTACAATCACTATTTCATTCACTTTGAAACCTGTAAGTTTGAGCCAAGAGCTTTTTCTTCCCCCCACCCCCTCACCTGCTTCAAGCCCATAACCTGTCCTACCAAGATAACTTCACTTGTTTGAGATGAAGCCGGACACGGTTACGAGGCTGGAGGCAAGGCTGGGCATTTTTCGTCTCACATTGGACCGTATTCCTTCTGAGTGGCGCCACGAACTGTGCCCAGCCGAGCAGCCCCTCCTTCCCAAAGTGACTCACCTATGAATGGCTTGAAAAAAAATCAAAGCGTCAAACCTCCCCCCATGAATATCAAGCCAGGTAACCTGAGTCTACCCCTGAAATTCACTTCATTTACTTACATTCAGATGACTGGAACTAGAAGCCTCAGTGTTCTCCTTTACTCAGTAGACATGAGAATTCCTATCTCACAGCGTCGTTGCGGTGGTTAGCGTATCTGAAATATACTAGGTGCTCAGAGAGTTCTAATTGTTGAAAACCCGAGTAGGACATACCAAAGCTTTACAACAGACTGCCCTTAAGGTCCCTCAGGGAAAAAGAAAAACACATTTATAAAAGGCCACTAAAGAATTTCAGTAACTAGACACCTGTGAACACAATCCTACATATCTTCTTTATATACAGTATGCATTACTGTGAGGCCAAAAGTATGAGTTCAGATTTTGTGTTATTATCCCCCCCAACCCCCAAGTCTGCCTGGAAACTCTGAAATCACAGGATTCAAGCAAGTAGCGGAAAATCAGTCATTGTGACCGTTTTTCTTTTCAAGTGGGCAGGGAGTGGCTTTCCGTGGCCAGCGATACAGAAAGCTTTCTTTATCACCTTTTTTTTTTTTTAAAGTCCACACATCTAAATTGAGATCACTTGAAACAAGTGCTGCTATGCTGGGCATTTAGCCTAAAAAGAAGCACCCCAGGGAATTTGTAGCCGGGCTTGGGCTCTTGTGATCCAGAGAACACCAGATTCTCCCTGCTCAAATTGGCATCACAAATTGGCATGGCCATTTGCATAAATGCATATGTTCTATCCTAAAGAAGTCTGCCTGAGTTGTGGGGGGTGGGGGGGATGGTAACCCATGACCCCTGGCCAGAAAAATGAAGAGAGTGCTGCTTTTGAATATAAGAGGTTCAAGCTAGGGGTCCACTCCCCCCTGAACTTGGAGTCAGATCAGCTGAGATGAGATAATGAGTTTGAAAGCGCTTTGTAAACTGTAAAGTGCTGTGCGAGCATTGTGAGGTATGATGAGTGAGCATTCTGCTGTCATTAATCCTAGCAAAATGTGGCTGCCTGTGACCAGCAATGCAAATCACAACTCCAATCTAAGCACAACTCACAGATCTCTTTATTTAGTAAGCAAAATACTTCTCTTTCTCCTACTCCCATAGTCATGATAATGCCTTATTTTTTATATGATGTTCTGCTCTAAATACCATTCCTGGCCGGGTCTTTTGTTTAACACCCAGTATAGTGGTTACAAACAGAACCTCTGGAGCCAGACAGCCTGTGTTTGAATTTTAACTTAAGCACTGACACTTTGACCTTGGGCAAATTTCTGAACCTAGAACCTAGTTTCTACTCTCTTAAAGTAGTGATGCTAATAACACTCACGTTGCAGGGTTAGTATTAGGTTTAAATGAACTAACACTTAGAAGGAAGTCTAGCCAATCGTGCAGCCTCAGTAAGTTAGCCAGTTTCTTTGTCATCAACATTGTGCTTTTTAAATAATGCCTTTTTGAAGACATGAATTCAATGGCCTGTGACTTCCATTGGCCATTTTTTATGGCCCTCGTCAACCAACACCAGTTGGTCCTTGCCAGATGCGTTGGCTAAGGAGCAGGGAAGGAGCATGACCACTGTCCAGAAGGGGACAGGCAGGACACTGGGAGTCAGGTATGCAACGCAAAGGGCAAGATTTTGTATTTTAAGAAATAAATTTATTCGGGGAGCAAAGCACTGCCAACTGCTTCCAAATTCTGTGTTTCAAATTTTTATTGAGGACAGTGACAGCAGTGAAAAGAAAGAATTTGCTGCTCATGATTAGAAATGATTTGATTTTCCAAAAAATCAGGTAGAGTAAGGTCCTGCTATCGCCTTAAGACATAGCGCCCTCAGGAGCAATACGGAGCAGAATGTCAGAGAACCCGCAGCCTGCTTGATCAGGGCTCATAGTCTCAGTGTTCATTTTACTCCTAGCTAATTCCTCCTTCTCATTTCTGAGATGAGTTGTCCTTTGAGGATGAAGAATTTATTCTTGATACCGCCTTAGAGATTGGATACAAAGTAGGTAAGCATTAGGAGTTGAGATATTTATTTACTTATCTTTTTGAAACGAGAAGATAAATAAATGATTTTTTCAAAGTTTTAACATTTTATTATTACTCATAATAATAATGACCTAGAAGCAAGGCTGAGCCTATGAGCAGGGGGAGAAGACTGTGGGAATTCCAGATGCACACAGTTTGACCCTATTCCTATCCCACGTGCCTCCAACGAAAACAAAAAAACAAAACTGAGTGGAAAGTCCTATATTCCACCATTAAACCGCATTCAGGAATTTAAAAGTTTGAGGTCTTCAACATCTCTTTGAAAATGGGAATAGCGCAAAGTAGTTATTTTTTAGCCTTTTTGGCAAAATGTTTTACCACAATTGACTTGACATCTAGAATATGACGAAGAACAGCTGAGAGTTGAACAGTCATTGGGGTAGAAGAATTTACTAGAAGAAGACAGAGCTGCTCATGGGGGGTGCAGGGGAAGAAAAGCATTTATGTCCCGGGTCCATCCTGTTCCTGGTCATAAACCCTTCCAAATGTTTCAGGTGAGCTCAGCTCTGCGAAAAGACCTTCCTCACCTTCGCAACTGGGTACATAGTCTAGGTTTGCTGTCACACAGCTGCACGCATTAGCTTTCCCCCAGATCAGTTTCTTGGTGGCTCAAATTGTTGCCCTACCACTCAGAAACAAACTGGGGACCTGTTGGGTGCATTGCTAATGTGCTAAAGGAAAAAGAACAACCAAAAGCTTTCTACTCTTCCCAATTTCATGACAAGAGTTCGGATTGTCCCTCCCAGAGCCATTTAGGATCCTGCATTGCTGGTGCTGATGGAGTCCTGTCCATTAAATGACTTTTTAGCATTGCTAGTCGCTGGCTAAAACCAAGGTTTTAAAACCCACCCTAACTACGCTACAACTCTGGACTAAAATAGCGAACAGATGTCTTCTAGACTAACGATATTGAGAAGACCTTTCACTAACAACACAGTTGTGTGTCTGGAGATGGGGATTTAAAAAAGCATTTGGTCTGATCACATGGACAGTTCTGTTTAATTTTGCTCCATCAGTCACAAGCCATTAAGTAATGAGAAAGAAGCTGTTCATGACATTATCCTTCGCAAAGAAAACCCTTTCCTGACCCACCAACGTGGCAAAGATTCAGAGTCAAAAGAGGAAGTTGCGCGTCGGCGGCCCGATCTTGAGAAAGATGACTTTGCTGCAAGGAGAGTGAGGATGAACCAGACCAAGCCAGCAGTGCCATTGAATCAACTCCTCTATGGGCCTTACCGAAAAAAAGAGGCAGAGAAATCAGAGAGCGGCAAACAGCTCTCAAAGGGAATTTCAGAAAAGAAAAGTCTAGAATATAAAAGGTGTGCACTGTGTGTGTGTTCGTGTGGGTGAGAGAGGGAGCATAATTAAGTGAAGGTGACTTGTGTCATAGGCCCCCATTCCTTTCTTTGCTTTCCCTGTTATAAATAATCGGTAGTGGTGGTTTATTTTGAAATGGCACTCCAGATAGCCAGTCTCCCTAAATGCAGTGGCAGACAGTAGAATGGTCTCGAGCAAAATGGGGCTGAACTCATCAAATAAACTTTTGTGTTCCAGTAGATACATCACTGCAAATGGTTGGCATTATTGGTACAAGCAGATGTGTACCAGCGCCTATCAGGGGTGGCCACCATCCAAGGCTGGTCCAGTCCACTCATAGAAAACAGAAAACACAGTCACTCCGTAGCTATAGCCTGTTCTCTCTTATTAATTCCTTTTAGATTTTTGGGAGGAGAAAAAAATTAGGCTTGCTCTCTTTCTACATACCAATAAAATCACTTAGAATTTAATGATGGATATGTCTCATTAAAACACACACACACACACACACACACACACACACACACAACCAGGGTTCATGCCTGGCTCAGTCAATTGAGCATCTGACTCCTGATCTCAGGTCTTGATCTCAAGGTCATGAGTTTGAGCCCTGCATTGGCTCCACGCTGGGCTTGGAGCCAAAACCAAAAAACTTCTCAAAAATATAATACACTTCTGTTTGTTCTATTATAGAAATTGTTTTTGGATGAGTTTCCCTCTCCTAACCTTTTTCCCATCCTCTTAATTTGAGAAAGGAAAACTGTAGCGAAATGGGTTTTGGCCAGTGTTTCTTATCCTAGGAGGGATATGAGGGCATTGAAGGTGGCAGCTTGCTAAATTTCATCACACAGAGTTGATCATTCTTGTATTTTCTCCTTATACCAAAATCAGAGATTTGCATCATCAAGTTGCCATCTCTTTGCCCCTCATGTAACGGGGTTTGTAAATTCTGTTAAATGAAGAATATAAATGTCTTAACTGTGTTTTACACAATTGTTGCTGTTGTTCTGCAAAGTACCAGGTACAAAATTCATGGATATAGAACAGGGGTTAGAGCATAGAAGCCTGGCGTGATTTTTTTATAGGACACACTCTATAAAGAGAAGGGTGAGAGACTTCGGGAGTCTCTCACTCTGTGCTGTTCTTGTTGGCATGCCTTGTAACGTACCATTCTAGGAGGGCCTTGTAGGAAGGATCTGTTGTTGCTCATTAAACAGACTTCAGGACAACTCACTAGCATCGAGGCACAAGGATGGGAATCAGCAACTTGAGTTAGGAAAAGGAATCGCTTTTGCATCTCCCTTTTTCCCTTTCTCCTACATGCAATTTTTTAAAAAAGATTTTATTTATTTATTTGACAGACAGAGATCACAAGTAGGCAGAGAGGCAGGCAGAGAGAGAGAGAGGAGGAAGCAGGCTCCCCACCGAGCAGAGAGCCCGATGTGAGGCTCGATCCCAGGACCCTGGGATCATGACCCAAGCCAAAGGCAGAGGCTTTAACCCACTGAGCCACCCAGGCGCCCCATCCTGCATACAATTTTAATTCCCAGTATTTCCAGCCTTGTTTGTCTGTTGTCACCTGACTCTGTGTTTGGGGACATGGTTCTGAGTCTCAGATGGCCCATGACCTCTCTAGGGAGCATCAAAGAACGGTTGAAAGAAGAGACGGCCCCTAGTGGCTCCTGCCTCTGCCCTTCCTTTATCCCCTTTCCCAAATTGAAAGTAAACAGAAAATTTTGTAGCCCTCCTAACTTGTAGAGGGTCTGGCGAAGACACCACACCATCCAGGTAATGAAAGAATACCTCTTGGTTTTCTGGCTTGGATGATATCTTTTTTAAAAACAAATAGCCCTCTCTATGTGGATGTTTGAGATTTTCTACCTTGGGAAGCATGTTTCGTTAGAAATTGACTTTTAATGCCATTGAATGTTTATGCACTGATTTAAATGCCAGTGTTGTCAGCATCAAGCCACCCAAGTTCCACTTTTTGGGAGAACAGGTGAAAATACCAGTTTTAACATCAGTGAAGGGGACTAGTTTGTGTGTGTTTTTTTAAGATTTTATTTATTTATTTGACAGAGATCACATAGGCAGAGAGGCAGGCGGAGAGAGAGAAAGGAGGAAGCAGGCTCCCCGCTGAGCAGAGAGCCCAATGCGGGGCTCCATCCCAGGACTCCGAGATCATGACCTGAGCTGAAGGCAGAGGCTTTAACCCACTGAGCCACCCAGGCGCCCTGGTGACTAGTTTTTAACATAAGAAACAAACGAGTATTAACTCTCTAGGTCCAGGTGAAGAGGATATACTCTGTTTAATTTTCAAGTTTACATTACTCAGACCTAACCAGTGCTGTCCAGAAGCAGAGAGTGATTTCGAAGGTCGAAACTTTCTGTTTGGAATTGACTTAGATGTACTTCCTGGCACTTGTGAGTTTATGGTTGAGATAGTTAATATGTGAACAACGTTCCAGCTATCTCCAAACTAATCCTAGAATTTGGATCATACCGAGCTCATTACTAACATTTTACGGGTGCAGTAAAAGACATTCCAAGAGGGCTCGGGGATTCAATCAGAAAACTTGAATTCATTATAGTAACTTGAATAGTGTGGGAATCGCGCATCATTACTGTCAAACCGAAATCTCATTACCATTCTTAGCAGTCTTTCAGCGAGCCCTGGCTTCTCTTCCTAAACCAAACTAGAGATTGTCATCTGGTGGAAAAAACTCCGTCTCATTACAGTGTCAAAAGGGTAGCATAGGCGCAAAGAATCAAGGCTCCCGGTGATTCTGAATTTTTTGAGAAAGGGAAAGGTGCCTTCATCATTTCCTTCTGTCCTTAGCGTCTGAAATTCCTTGCCTGACATTCTGTTTCTCTGATCCCCTGCTTTGAACCTGATTTTTCCAATGATGTGGGGGCCTGGATAAAACTGACAGGAACCAGGGCCAAGAGGTGAAGTCAATGGTGGACTGTATTACTCGGACTCAGGAGAGCAAACCGGCAGAAGAGGGAGTGAGGAAGATGCCAGATCTTTACAGGGATGACTTGGCTCAGCGGAGAATTCAGGACCTCCTCGGCCCTCACCGAGAGGCTCCAAGATTGGTCACAGTCTCCAATATCACCGAAGCTGACTTGGAGACGTGGGAGAGACTGAAAGTGTCAGGAAAGACGAGGTGTGTCATGTTTTTCCTGAATTTTCCCCTGCAAGTGGTTTCGTTAAACTTTGAAGGAATCAAATGCTTATCCTTCTATCATTTTTTTACTCTCATGGCTGGAGAAAAAATACCTCTTAAAACATAGTGTATTCTGTATGAGTTGAAAGTCATTAATACCGAAAGTTACGAGTCACTGGATGGAAAACATTCGCTTTAATTGAACCAACTACTGTGAAGGGTAATTTCGGTAGGCTTGTTTATGTGATTTTTAACCCATTTTCGTTATTTCACCGTACCTAAGATTTTCTCATGCCATCACTGATGATGTTGGAAGTGATATTTTGAGCACCATAGAAGCTTAAAGCCTTATTTGCCAGGCAAGACAATGACCGCTCCTTCCTTTGATGAATGGAAAAGCAATTCTGCTCTAACCATATTAATATTTTTCATAAATCTAGTATTCCAAAGGAGGGGGGAAGCTCTTAGTAATTTGCACTTGCCTAAGAAATCTTTGGAACTCATTTCTGGTTCTGACTAGGGATGGAGATGTTGAGCCCATCTGTGCTCCTGAGCCTTCACCAGAAATTAAAGCAGAAACTGCCATTCGTGATGATTTTGCCAGCCGCAAAGCGAGGGCCTATAACAAAGCTTCCAGCCCTCGGCAAAAGTTTGTGCACTTTGGACCCGTGACAGAGATAGATCAGCAGAGATGGAAGCGGCTCAGCATCGGCCAGGCTGGGCCGCGGGAGGACGTGGAAGGAGTCCTCAGTCGAGGCAGCAAGACCGGAACTAACTCTGTCTCCCCTTCCCCTGTGGCCACGTCCAATTTAGGAAAAGACCAAACGCTTGCTGCCCAAAGTGACCACAGGTATTTTCCTCCATCTGTGTCCAAGCCCTGCATGGGAGCCGCTGCTGCTTTGCAAGGGTCTGTCGAAGCACCTCTCAGAAACCTCCGGCGATCCCATAGTTGGAACAGGCTCTTTGACTGGTTGGCAGAGGAGGAATGTCCGTGGGTCGCCCTGGGGAGGAGCATGTGTGTGAAAGTTAATGGCAGGCGTCCGTTTTGATTCCATTGTCCCCAGAATCACCGCCTGGGAATGCCAGTAATCTTGGCCAAGGACCCTTTGTCCCTCGGCTGCATTAAGCACTATTTTATTAGTTGGAAATGCTGAAATGAACTCGACGGAATGTTTTAATGATACCCTAGCGTTTCTTCTAAAGATTCGTTGATAGAAGTCAGGTTTATCTATAACCTCCCTCTTTTCCTATCCCGTGGAGGGAGGAAAAAATAGTTACTAATATCATTCGTTCAAATTTGGACATTGAAGCAAAAAAAGAAAGTAAAGGTCTCTTCCCTCCCCTACTTAAAAAAAAAAAAAAAAAAAAAAGGTATGATGAATTGTGAATGGAAAAAGACTCCTCTCTTGGGGTTCCTATGAGTCAAGAGTTTTCGTTGGCTGAATCACCCTCCGAATGTGTGAGGGATCACCTGGGAGAAGCCCGTGCTGGCCTGTCAGCGGTTCTCCTCCTCACTGGAGGCCTTCCAGCTTTGAATTCCCAAGTCCTCTCCTGGGGGTTCAGTTCTGTGGGCTGGTCCCTCCTCCAGGAAGCAGGTATGGGAGGTTTATAAGCCACTGGACTGTCCTGGGAACCTCCATTCCACCTGTGTGTTGGGAGCAAAGTAACACTCTCCATGGCGAGGGGAAACGCTCACGATGTCCTCCTCTGTGCTCTGTCCTTGAAATCCGAAGGCAACGGTGAATGGTCCATGACACACAGACGGGCGTCCTTCATCCAATACTTATGGCCAACAGCATGGAGGACAGCAGACTGTAGATAGAAATAATCCGCGCACACCAGATATACAGTTGGAGTTTCAGAGGCTGATGGGGACCTGGGGTGGGGGTCAGGAGGTAGTAAGAAATGCATCGTTGAGTCCTTGACTACTGAGGGGGCCATCACTCAGCCCCGTGGGGACCAGGCTCTTGCCAGCCCTTCTTTGACTTTCCTCAGGCGCTCGCTGGTGCTCACCTTCCATTATCTCCATCTGAGTATGTCATCCTTACTAACCAGCTTCCGGAATAAGAGCAGCCGAACTCTTCTTAACCTCTCCGTCTCAACAACGTTCGTTGTGTCCTTTCATAATTCTTTTTCCTCTTCTCTCTTGCTACCAATGCTGCTTGATTGTCAACAGAATAGTGAATTCTGGCGTAGGGGACTGTTGCAAAAGGGTGTCGTGGCTGGGTCCTGTATTGGAGACCCAGGAGGAGGAGCACGCCTGCGGTTTGAGCGAGCACCCAGGAGCGGAGGAAGGTGAGGAGTGACGTTCCCTCCCTTCCCGGGAGGTGCAGGATGACAGGTGGGGTCGAGGCCTCGGGTGTGAATTCTTCCCTAGCAGTAAAGTTGTCCTCTCTGGCTTCAGCGACGTGCGAACAGCTGCCACAGGATGGCAAGGAAGAGAAGGAAGGAGTTGCTCAAAGAGATTCTGAGATGCCGCCAAAGGCTGAGCCATCAGAGGAGAGCGGCCAGCCACTGTGAGCGCTTGCCTGCTTTCCAGGGTGTGCTGCCTCTGTGCGTGTGGCTGTTGTGTCCCCAGAAAACAGCTTCGAGCCACAGTATGCCCTTGATGACTTGACGTGGTGTGGAGCTCAGTCACTTAAAAGAATGCACCCAGCCCAGGGTCAGAGTCCTGCTCCCAGTGCCCTCGCTGGGTAGAGATGTGAGCCTTTGCATGTGGTTGGGTGCCGGCCAGATTTCATTCTCGGGAATCCTGAAAACCGGAAAGGGAAACCCATTCCGGTGTAAGTACCCGTTGCATGATGGAGGCCCACAGTGTTAGTACTCGGTTGCTCTGTGTGCTGCTGCCTCCGTGGACGTTGGCTTCTTCTGTCTTGGGTTGATGCCAGTGGGATGCTACTGAAAACATCTTTAGCAATAAGTGGCCTTTGACTGGCTGGACTGAATATTACCCTAGTGTGTGTCCCCTGGCCTCCGAACGCAAGACTTCGGGGACAGAAGAGAGCTCGGAGAGGATGACAGCTCCTGCCTGGAGCAGCAGCAGACTGAAAGGCCCAGGAAAGTTGTATGACTCACAAAAAGATGACATGATGGTCAGAAGAACCGGGATGTGTCTTAGACGCATGGGAGCCAACGTAAACCAGTTCCTTCCAGTTCCATTTGCAAAGCGGCAGGATGCGGAGGAATCTGCCAGGGGTCCGCTGTTGAAGGATAAGAGGTCAGAAGACTTTCCTGAGCCTTTGTGGTTGTTTTTCTGGTCTGAGCCTTCGTAGATGCTTTGAGTATGTTATTAACGCATTATGATACCTCAGCGCCACTTACCTGCGATTGCTTGTGGAAATGGAATGATCAAAATTGGCCAAGAATTTTTTTTTCCTTTTTTGCCTATAAGCAGGTATGGAAAGAAGATGCATTTGTGAATTTTCTTGTTCAGCAATATTTTTTCTGACTCATCTTGTGGGCCCCCTGAATGGGTAACTCTTATTTCTCCCTAGCTCCTATAGGAGCCCTCAGGTAAAGGAATTGAACTTCTTTCTGAGCTACTTGATTTCACTTGATTCCAGGAACGTCTTCAGGTCCAAAGAAGACATATACCACTTACCAATTTGTAATTCCATTTCATTTCAACATTAGCAAACACTCAGGGCTTTCTAGAGGTAAGATTTCTATTCCATGCTGTGACTTGATTTAAAAGAACGAGTAAGGAGGGGCGTCTGGGTGGCTCAGTCGGTTAAGCCTCTGCCTTGGACTCAAGACTCAAGTCATGAATCTGGGGGCCTGGAATGGAGCCACACGTTGGGCTCCCGGCTCACTGAGGAGCCTGCTTCTCCCTCTCCTCCCCGCTCATGTGTTCTGTCTCACTATCTATCTCTCTCTCTCTCTCTGAAATTTTTAAAAAAAAAAAAATCTTTAAAAAAAAAAAGAACAAGTAAGGAAATAATCTGAAGTTTGTAGTTAAAAGTCCTAAATGTTGAAGCCTCTGTTGCCATTTAATGAGAGTGATACATTTTTGTTAAAAGTAGGGTCTGCCAGATCTAAGTGGAATAAAAGTGAGAGGTGTTGGGCATAATGACAGGATCCACTAGAAAACAGGAAGCAGCGGGGTTCCAGTTCATGAAGGACCCTGAAAGTTGCGAGCCAGAGGCTAGAATGGGAAGCAGGGAAAACCTTAAGTGACACCCACATTTTAAAATGAAGATCCTGCCTATCTTTATGACCTGGATTTAATCTGTGCCGTGTGTGCCTCGGAATTCTCCTAGCACTGTCGCAGAACCTCATTGTAACGTTGGTTTCAGGAAGCGGGGGTACATTTCAAGCTGTGTTTTTGTTGTGTTATAGTGCAGAGTGCTCTGTAGCCCTTTCAAAGGGTGGCTGCTCCCTCTAGCTCACCTTCTGGCAATTCACAGGTAGGGCCATGGACAGAGAAATGGGTGAGCAGATCCCACGTGGATCCTGGCTGGTTAGGGCCAGTCAGGGCTGGTTTGTGACAGAGGGACTGACTGATCGGCACCGTCCACCACCCTCACTCACTGTCCAGATGCCCTGACACAGCGTGGCCCCGGGTGTCTTGGGCTGCTGTAAAGCAAATGAGCATGAAAGGGAAGAAGGAAGTGGGGCCCGTGGCTGCCTACCCTCTCCGGGTATTTTCCCACTGAGTTATTCCTCGCACGACCTTTGAGAGGAAGAATTTTCATCTGCATTTTGCACTTAGGGAACGGAGGCCCATGTCCACACAGCTGGTAATTACAGATCCAACATTCAGACCCAGCCCTGCCTGAGCAGAAGGCCACGGTCCCCCTCCAGCACGTGGCCTGCACCGGTTACTAGAGGAAACGGTGGCAGTCTGATGAATTCCCTGTCACTTGTAACTGTCCCTCTGTGATTTGAAGAAAGTCCTTTTTAGATCCAAATAGGGATGAATGGCTAGTTTGAGCAGGAGATGTGGTCCCACGTGCCACGTGTCCCAGTTGCATGACTGAGGAGGCATACGCCTTGGGAATTCATGTTTCTTTTCCACAACTATCTATTGAGTAACTATGTAAAGCACAGGGCTGGGTGCTAGGGGGTAATTTCAAATGAGCAAGAGACCCATTTTTTTCCCTCTCACTTCAAATGAGGCAGTGCCAGTTCACAATATGGAGGTATAGAACCAGCTAATTACTGATCCCAAAATGCTTGATTAGTGCCAAAAGTTGCATACATGAAATAGATGCACAGAATATTCTCTTTATCTTTCTAAATATCCCTACCCTCAGAATTGAACTTTATTCATTGCCTTTTCATTTCCTTTTTTTTTTTTTCTTTTCTTTCTGGTAGGATGCTTATACCAACTGTGATTTGTCTGGCCAATTTTATACCTATTGACTCACCTACTTTTACTATTTTTAAAAATCTCTTTATTAGTGATTTTTTTAAAACTTACCTTTACTTTTCGGTTTCCCATAGAACAGAGGAGAAAGTCACTTGAAGCCCAAGCTCTAATTATCTTCTCCTTAACTGCAAAGACAGTTCTGCTTAAATGGATGCCCTCTTAAATCTAATGAATTAGGAGGTGATTCCTGAAATCCATGAATGTATAGTAAAAGGTTAAATGAACATTATCTTCAGAGACTAAGCTGTTCTTTTCTCTTCAATTTCCAGAGCATCCAGTAAGTGCTCAATAAATACTTAATGGAGGACCTCGTCTGGTCACTGTTCAGGGAACCCAGAAAAGAGCTCCTTGCCCTTGTGGAGCTTACACTTTAGCATGAATCCACATTTGTTGGCAGAGATGTCAATGGAAGTCTGTTAAATATTTTGCATAGAAACAGTGTAAATTCAGATACAGCCTCCATTGTTGCAACAAGATATAGCTGAATCTCATCAGCAAAATGGGCATAAGGAGCCAGACTCGAAGGGATACATACTATTTACATAGTACAGAACACTCAACACTGATCTCTGGCATGTCTGGGTTGTGCAGATTCACCGAGGGTTATGTGTATGGCCGGTGCCCTTCCGGATGTATGGTCTCCTTCAATAACACATGAACAAAAATATTCAGGTCGAGACACAAAACACATCCTACCAGTTCATTACTTCTCAGTTAACTAGGCAGAACTTCTCTGCTGTCCTCCGTAGATAATTTAGAAAACACTGGATTTGAGCAAGCCTACTCCAGTAAGACTATGAACTGGCAGACGTTGATCCTGTCTTCAGTACTAACTGCTCATGCACTCTCCCTTGACTGTGGAGGAATCCATTGGTCATCGATTCCAAAAGCAGGAGTGTTTTTAGAAAATTGAGTGTATTGGGTTAAACTTTAGCCCCTTCGGAAACTATCCCCTGGAAAAACAGAAAATGAGTCTTAACTGCCAGAAGAGAAATATCCACAAACCTTTGGGCCATTTCAACAGAGACTTTGGGTCTTGCACTGGTGTGGTTGTCTTTGCTGTGAATGAAAACAATGATTAATGAATGCATGAATGCAGACTGTTCTAGAATGATAAGAGCAGGTAAGAGAGAAGGGTGTGTGTGTGGGGGGGGGGGTGCACACACACCCATTCATTCCAGGGTGTTTTCCCCAAGATTAGAGGAAGACATCTCTAGAAATGACTCTTTTCCCCATGAACTATTATGAAACTGAACACGAGACTAGGTAATTTTTGCTGAAGACCGCAACATTTGATTTGCTGGAAACTGAAAGCAGGACCTTTTTTCTTTGCTCAAATAATTCTTTGTCCACCATTGGAGTGCAGAAATGAACCGCGTTTGAGGGCATAGGTAAGAACCTTCTCTTATCATTTCCCTTTGCTGAAGAGATAGTTGTCTGCTTTTTTTAAATGTGCTTTAAAATATGCCCTTGCAATGTCCTAATTTCTTTTTTCTAATTTAACCTTTTTCTTCGCTTTATCAGATGCATTAAAACTTAGTGTCTGTCCTACAGAAGGTACAACTTTGTAGATCTAAACAATCAGAAGAATATAAAAGACTGTAAAAAGGAAAACTTTGGTTTTTCAAGTTATGGAATATTATCCAAGTCTGGCTTTGATTAAGGCTGCCAGTTTTCTAGGAATTGTGGTTTTTGTCAAACACATGCGGAAGACACTGATTGGGGTTCTGGTTGGAACTCTGATTTGCTTTCAGAAAACTGCCGAAACGCTCTTTGATGTCATTCGTGCAAATGCATTAACACATCAGGGAAAGGGTCAGTAAGCGTGTGCTTCTATGTTGGGTGTCCATTACAGCCCATTACTGGCGAACACAAAGGCATGAACGGTTTAACTGTTTGTGAACGATTTACAAGTTTGGCTCCCCCCACCCCACCTTAAACTACCTTCTCTAAACATT
Source organism: Mellivora capensis (assembly GCA_004024625.1). Classification (NCBI taxonomy): domain Eukaryota; kingdom Metazoa; phylum Chordata; class Mammalia; order Carnivora; family Mustelidae; genus Mellivora; species Mellivora capensis. The sequence goes on along the minus strand of PISX010013023.1, from coordinate 21,703 downwards.
CTGGGTTGCACCTAAGCCTTCTTATGTTTATTTTGAACAGACTCTTTTTTTTGTGGGTAGCATGGGGATTATTTTCATCTCTCCTCTGTGTTTTAATACACATTTTGCATTCTTTGGCAATGTCAAGACTGTTCTTTCATTTCCAGAAGTTAATAAATACCGCTAATTGTGTCATGACGCTTCTCTTCCAGCGCAATCGGCAAAAAAGGTTTGGCACGCAAATATGTCACAGTAATGTTTATTGCCAGATTGGTTACAGAGCTAACCTTCTGTCTTTCCCATCCTCTAATTTTGTATTTGGTCTTGTAGATACGGTCCGAGAACTCCTGTGTCTGATGACGCAGAGTAAGTTGTCTTGCGTTTGTAGGAATCCATTAATGACTAGCTTAAACTGCATGTTTCCCATACTTACCACTAATTGAAATGCAATTAATGCGACAGTGAACTGAGCAGCTAACCGACTCACGCAGCCTCGGAAAAGCACTTGAAGTTGGAATGCAGAACATATGTTCTGTGCAGGAGAGATGAATGAGAGAGTAACTCAAGCATGATTCTAATACACAGCTGCTGCTTAAACTTAACATTTGCTTTTCATAGACATGGCATGGGGAGGCTGGTCTTACGGTCTGGATGTTGGTACCCCTTCCGAACCACAGAATTATTCTGCGTTTTTGCATTTAATTCTTGATATGTTAGGGCTTAGAGTTAACAATGAGGCGAGTCATTCTCATGGCCCTGTTTTTTTGTTTTGTTTTGTTTTGTTTTGAGCTAAGAAAACAAATCCTGAACCACTAATTATAGAATCAGGAGCCCAAGTTCCTCCCAGGTTGGAATAATATAACTGTGGGATGCTCAAGACCAGAACATTGGGGTTGCGCTCTAGTTCTGTGGCATAGCAAGGAGTCAGGATGTCAAACATGACTTGGCCTTCCTCTCCCGGCTCCTTCGTTTCCACTCCTCTCAGAGGTTCATTCCATTCTTCCGCCTCACATCCAAATTTGAGAAGACGCCAGCACTCTCCCATTTGTGACCACATGAACTGTTTCAGAAATGGATTTCCCATCTGCGGAGCATTCCGAAGCAGATATCCAAGGCAAACGTTTTCTTGGCACAATACTAGCTTTCTCAGAGTTGAGTAAATCTGTGCTTTGAGAAACCTAATTAATACCTAATTCCATTGTCAGTGGCCCTGCCGAGCCTGATGTCTCTGGGAGGACCAGTCCGTGTGCTGGTGGGAGTATGGGGCCATCACAAGAGCACACACTGGCCTAAGTCACCAAGTGAGGAGTCTTTAAATAAGGGTGCAAAACACAAAAATCATTGCCACCACCAACAAGGAGACTGGGTCCCCAGAGTTCTCAGTTTCCCCAGTAACCCCAGTTTCCAGTACCTTTTCCACGTCTGTGTTCAGGATGTGAGCTTGGTTTGTCCTAGCACCAAGTGGGCTGCCTCGGGTGTCAGGGTGTGTCCCCAGTGAGCCATCTCTGATGGCTTTGTGTCCTGATGTGCAGCAGTCATGTCTCAGAACCAAATCCCCCCTGAGCTTGGCAGACTGCATGGAGTTAAGTAGTCTGTAAAATTGAGCCCCGGTTATGACGCTGAAAGTCTGCACTGGCGATATTTAACACGCACTGAAAGGAAGATTATCTAACGTGATAGGCAAAGCGCTACTTTGATTTGGTTCACAAAAACATTTTGATGGGATGGATTTATTCTTCATCAGTGCAAGGCCCCCCCCGGGCGGTTGGCCTAGGATGGATCTCTGGGAAATCCCCAAAAGTGGAAGAAAGGAAGCCATGGGAAGGAGCATTTGAATCTTGCCTGCACCTTGAATATGAAACCTCACCCACGGGAAAAGTGAATGGTTTTTTTCAGGGCAGTGGAGGTGGGGACTCCCTTCTCTGCCCCAAATTTACAAAATGTGGCCTCATGGGCTGAGAAGAGTAAAAGGAACTTCTTTTCCAGAGGTCTGACCTGGGAGTATCCAGAGTGCCAAATTTCCTTCTTGGGAGTAGACGCAACTTACATGAAGCCGTGTGGGGTGCAAAATGCAAAGTTTATATTGGGACCTTAGTTTTCAAATAGATATTCATTATGTGTTTAGTGTATTCCCCCCACTCTCTCCCTTTTCCAAAATCTTTAAGGGCAATGATTGGCATAGGCTCTATTTATTCAGAACTGGCACGTTCTTAAAATACAGTCCAATCAAAAAAAGATGTGCCCTTTCAGGAAAATTCAGGTCGGGGGCAGACCTACCACACAGGCAAACAGAGATTTCCGCCTCTCAGCAAGCCAAAAATGTTTCCGTAGATACAGTTTCACCTTCTGGCCCTTTTCTTCACGTGCACGCTCCTCCCGCCCCAAGGCTCTGCCCACCAACGGAGCCTGTGCACAGTGAGAGCTGGAGGCTGTTTTATTCCTAATTCCCTCACCTCTGACCTGGCCCCAAAACGGTTTCCAGGCTTCCCTGGAGGTGATTTCATCTTGGCCCTCAAAAGTGCCACCTCACCTTCATGGAAGACTCTGGGGGTGGCAGCCGGGACCCTCATCCCAACAGCACAAGGCATGGGCTGAGAGCAAATGCTGAGTGCAGGTCACATTAATAATCTGGAGCCTGGGCTCCTCCAGGATCCCTCACCTTGCACACACCCTGCACACACCCTGCACCACCACCCCCCCCCGACCGAACTCCCCCCACACTTCTTCATTTTGGAGGCTGGGTCCAACCTCTGAAGTAAGGGACATTTTCTGAATGGTGACTCAGCCCATTTTCTGTCTTGTATTATCAATTTTCAACTTGCTTAGTTCCTTTTTTTGAAATGGCATAAAGACCTAACTCATAGTTCAGTTAGTTCTTTTTTTGGTCAGGTTGCTGGAATTTCTTTAAAACAAAACAAAACCACTCTGGGGAAAAATAGTACTTCCTGGTATATGAGAGGGCAAACCCAAGTTTCTCTTTTCATTTCACTAATGAGACATTTTTTGTGACACATGAGAACTTCATGGTCACAACAGAGATAGGACCCCAGGACAGAAGGCAGCAGTTCTCAAGGCCTTGCTCCCATTCTTTTCCGAGTGACGTAACCAGATCCCAAATCTTGGAGAAGGCCGCCATTTTTTTCCTGGGGTTCCAGAAGAAGACCGGGCTCCAGGAATGGAACGAATTTTGGTCTCTTTCTGGAAAGCCCACTTAAGCGAATTTTCATCCATGATGTTTTAAAAACAAACAAACAAAAAACCGTCAGGTTAGGCTTTTCTATGTACCTCTGCAAATTCCCAAATCTTTCTTAAACAACCTTAATAAATATCTAAAATAAATGAAAAATCACAGCCCCTGCCCCTTTGGAGGACCGCAGTTTATCTTTCTAGAAGATGTAGCTGCCGTAGTCAACACTATCCACTGGTATGTAGGGGCAGTTCCCCATGGTGGTCTGTCATATTTGTGCCAAGCGGGCCTCAGGGAAAGGTCCTTCTATGCAGTCCGAGTATTCGAATACTCTTGGGTAAGACAGATTGCAAGTACAGTCTTCAGTTTTAGCTCTCTTAGGCCAGACTTAAATAGTCCAACACCTAGAGACAAGGAAGAGGCACCCAACAGAGCCACACAGATTCATTTTGAATGCATCAGAATGAAGGCGGGCAGCCATTGCACTGAGGAACTGTCTTCCCTTTCCAGAGAGGCTGTCTGCTCAGGACCCCACTGGCGTCCAGGAATGCTCCTGCTGTTCATTGTCTCCCCACGGGGAGAACTATTTGGGACATCATCGATCATAGACACGATGATGTCTAGAATTAAGTGGTGTCTAAATGCATGGCTTTTCTTTTTCTTTGTGTTAAGCTGGCTTCAAAAATGGACTATCATAGTCTTCTGTTCTTAGAGTTTAACAGTGAATCTCCGTTTCTTGCTTTTGGACTGTGTAACCCACTTGGTCCCAGAGCTCCTTTCTTTGAGGATTTTGCTTTGGTTTTTATTTCCGTCTTCATCTTGCTGCTTCACCTTTTGCTGTAACAAAGGTCTGTGTAAGCACCACAGAAGAGGCTCTATGGTCTCGCCCAACATTTAATAAGATCCTATAGAACATATCAGTAATATGTACAGGCTAAGGGCTTAAAAGAATTGCTTGCCCTAAGCTGCTTCTTGTAAAAGAGTAAACTCAGAAGTATCCGGACAAAAATGAGGTAAAATGCTTGTGAGAATATTCAGATGCAAAGTTTAGACTGATTTATGTATTTTGTTCCTTAATCTTATGATAAAATACCTTATTTTCTTGATCCCGAGATGCTATCAACTGCACTTCCAATTTATGGGCATTTTTACAGGAAATAGAAATAACCGCACCAAACATATGAATCGCTAATGCATAGTTCTTGGATGCATCCACAATTCAGAAACTTCAGTATGAGAAGTTGGGTGTCTTAGACTTGAGGCTGGATGATTTTTTTGAAAGTGGAGAAACTGCCTTAATGGAGAAAGCACGTAGGACAACTCGTTACATAAGCATTTACCTTAATAAAGTTTTGCTTCACGGAATGCCACCGTCCTTGCCCATAAATTCTCTCCACGTTATACATTTTAATTCTCTGTATTTTGTTTCCTAATACACTTCCAAACGAGAAGAGCCCAGAGCTCCAAATACCTTTTTCTAGCTCTTATGTAAACATGTTTTGGCACCTACGTATAAAATTATTTTGACTTGGGGTGCCTGGGTGGCTCAGGTGGTTAAGCGATTGCCTTAGGCTCAGGTCATGATCCCAGCGTCCTGGGATGGAGCCCCAAATCGAGCTCTCTGCTCAGTGGGGAGCCTGCTTCTCCCTCTGCCTCTGCTGCTCTGCCTGCTTGTGTCTCTCGCTCTCTCTGTCAAATAAATAAATAAAATCTTTAAAAAAATTACATTGACTTGCTGCAGTCGCCCCTGAAGGCAAAGATGGTCCCCTTTTGGCTTTGGCGGCAAAAGGAGAAGAGGCGGGGGTGCCAGCATGCCGGCTGCCGGCTGGGGCTTCGCAACACGCCGCATCGCGCTGCTGCCTTGAGCTGCGGAGGGAAAGGGGCCGTTTGGTCAGCGCGGTAGCGCCCCCGCGCGGCAGAACGCGCAGAGCACACCCCGGGCACCGGTCCATTTTTGTCTCTTCTCTCTCCACATTCAGGAGCACGAGTATGTTTGACATGCGGTGTGAGGAGGAGGCCACGGTGCAGCCGCACAGCAGGGCCCGCCAGGAGCAGCTACAGCTGATAAATAACCAGCTGCGGGAAGAGGACGACAAATGGCAAGATGTGAGTGCCGGCCAAGGCCATGGGCCGCGGGGAGGCTGCCCAGCACCGTGGGCTAGAGCCCTCCCCTTTCCCCACCCCCCAGCAGGAAGTCTGGTGGGGCGGGTAGACTTGGACTTGAAAGCTAGGGGAGGGAGCCCCTGGGGGATTTCAAACAGGGACACAGGAGGTGTGGGAATTACAGGAAGGTAAATGGAAACATGGAAGGTAAGAGTGAAGGATGCAGACAGGTACTGGGCAAGTTCCCCTTGCTAGAAGGTTGGCCACAAAGGGAGGGGTGGGGTGCAGGTGGGAGCCGCCTGGCATGGGACATAGAATTGAAGATGCACTGTTTTTAGAGATGCTACATTGAAATGGATAATGTGTCTGCTGCTGATGGCAGCGGTAGGCACCAACGTCAGAAGCATACCAGTCCCAGACACTGTTCTAACTGCCTTGCGTGTAGGCTTTCTTCCGTTTCCTTAGTAACTCAGCGAGCTAGCAGCTAGTATCGTCCTCAGTTCCACAGATGAGTCCCAGAACAGCTGAGTAACTTCTCCAAAGTTTCACAGCTAGTGAGTGAGGGAGCCAGGATGAGAACCAGGGAAGAGCCGGCACGGAGAACAGCGGGGATATGGGGATAACGGGAGGGAGCATGGATTCTTCCGTGTGGTCCTCCCAGAGCTCTCTGAGGTTGCCCTTGCGGGTTTGACTGCACCATCAGTCAGAAAAGTTAAAGTCCATGAAATGTAGTAAGAATCGGGTCTACCATTTAACCCTCACCATAGGCTGGGAAGAGGGCCTGTCATTGTTATCCTCATATTAGGGATCAGGAAACTGAGGTGTAGAGAGGCTGACAAACGTGCCCGAGATCCCAAAGCATGGGAACAGGTGGCGCCGAGATCCTCTCCCACAGCTGCGATCCCACCCACCTGACTCTAGCGTCCCAGAAATCATTAATTTTGCCTTTTGTTCCTTCCCTGAGGGAATTGTGTCAGTCTGCGGTTGATTCCTCCCATTCTCTTGTCAGCAAGTGCATTCACAATGTGCAGATCATACACTGGAAGAAACGAAGCTTCTTACGGTGCCCTGTGAAGCAATACTTTAAAATTTAGCAGCTGATATGGGATGTGATGGCATAGTTCCTATTACCATATTTAAATGGGGGTGCCGGCCTGCTCTGGATAATGTGGTTCTATGGGAATGCTTCCTGCCTCTGAGGCATCCCTGTTCCCACCAGACTTAACTGGATTGAGTAGATGTGGCCTCACAGCGTTCTGGGCCCATAGTCTGTGCCCACTCCACTCTGCAGAGTAGAAATGGAGTTGTGTGCAGGCCTGTGGAAGTATGTTCTGTTGACCCTTTGTCCCCTACCCCCTAGGACCTGGCTCGCTGGAAGAGCCGTAGAAGAAGTGCTTCTCAGGACTTAATCAAGAAAGAGGAAGAAAGGAAGAAAATGGAGAAGTTACTGGCTGGAGAGGACGGAACAAGTGAACGAAGGAAAAGCATCAAAACCTACAGAGAAATTGTTCAGGAAAAGTGAGTCCTTTCTGTTGTTGTTTTCCATGTTCAATGGTATCTAGATGTGCTCTTTTTAAAAATCATTGGTTATCACAAAGGCTCTGACGCCAATGTCACACACTCCCTGGGCTCCCCCTTCAGCTCAGCCTTGGCTGCTGCCAAGGTGTTCTTTGTGGTTTTTGTGACGGTTGACTCTGTGCTTGCTTCCCCCCCTCACCTGTCCTTTAGAGAGCGGCGAGAGAGGGAGTTGCATGAAGCCTATAAGAACGCTCAGTCCCAGGAAGAGGCAGAGGGGATCCTTCAACAATACATCGAGCGGTTCACCATCAGTGAGGCTGTTCTCGAACGCTTGGAGATGCCAAAAATTCTGGAAAGAAGCCTTTCCACAGAGCCAAATTTAACCCCCTTCCTGAATGACCCTAGCCCCATGAAGTACCTGCGGCGACAGTCACTGCCCCCACCCAAGTTCACTGCCACCGTGGAGACCACCATCGCTCGGACCAGTGTTCTGGACACCAGCACGCCAGCAGGCAGCGGGTCTCCAAGCAAAACTGTCACCCCCAAAGCTGTGCCTATGCTGACACCCAAGCCTTATTCCCAGCCCAAAAACTCGCAAGAGGTTCTGAAGACCTTTAAGGTAGGATGCATTCCTTAAGAGGAGAACCAAAAGTGAACCCCGGGTAATTAGTGGAAAGAAGCTTCTTGCTCCCAAGAAGATGCAATTCTGTTGATCAAATGGAACGAAATGTATTACCGTTGATGATTGTGAAGTTTATGTCTCAGGAGATTTGCTTTGCAAATAGTTAAAGGAGCCAGGTGTGTTTCCCAGTTTGATGTAATGGTGTGTCTCTCTAGAGTAGTGGTCCCCAACCTTTAATTCAGTCAAACCTTGGGGATCTCCAGCTCTGTGGAGGTATAGTGAATTCCTCCAAACAAAATGGTCATTGCCTTTGGTTTAAGTAGAAGTATATGCAGCTACCTCTTCTTTTTAAAGAATTTGACATCATATCCAGAAAGATGCTACAATTGCAAAAGAAAAGAGACAATACAAGGAACACGTAACAGCATGGGATGTATTTGATTCTCAGATGAGACAGGGTTTTACAAATATTTTTAAAGGGGAAAAAAACTAGGTTGTTTTCTGCCAATGACTATGTAAAGTTATGTTCCAGAACCAAAGAACCTATGATCACCAAACGTCTTTTCACTGCCTCGATTTCCGGTGTTTTCCCTCACATCACGAGGAAACACTCGTTCTTTGACTTAAGCTCTTCTGACTACAAAGAAAAATCAGTTCTCATTGTCCCTGCACACCACATGGGTTCTTAATAGAAGACAGAGTGGAATTCATCAGCAGGAGACAGGGGACATGACTATAAAGAAAGTTTGCTTGGCTAAACTAGTTGAGCAATGTGATGTCACGTATCTTCCTGTTGAATTTCAGAGCGAACCAAACTGTATATACACTTTCTGATTAAGTAACTCGGGATGGATCTTGAAAGTCTGTGCCTTAGGCTTTGATAGAACAAAAGAAGGGAATCCTGGATGTCTCATCTGTGTTGAGTTGAGATGTGTGTCCCTCGAAGGACTGGGGCTGTGTCTTTGTTGTCCACAGCTTTGTCCTGGGAGCCTGGCACCAGTGCCCAGGGCGTAGTTCTTACTGAATATATACATGAATTTTCCTGAGAAAATGAGCTACTCATCATGTGGGCTCTCACATAGATAAGCGTGTCCCGAGACATGCTCAGTATCCTGCCTAGTACGGCACCAGCTCTCCTTCACCCAGGGCCCATGACCTTTCCAGAACCTTCTGTGATATTTCATGAAGGAAGGTTTGATGTTGAGGTGGCCCACAATGGGGGTAAGGAATACGTTTACTTAACCTGGTATCTGAGGTCTCTGATCAGGTAATCCAAATGTCCACTTCCCGTCCTTTATATAAATAGTGTGAGGTGATCATTTAAACAGAAAAGTTATGGACGCCTGGGTGGCTCAGTTGGTTGGACGACTGCCTTCGGCTCAGGTCATGATCCCGGAGACCCAGGATCGAGTCCCGCATCAGGCTCCCAGCTCCACGGGGAGTATGCTTCTCCCTCTGACCTTCTCCTCACTCATGCTCTCTCACTGCCTCTCTCTCAAATAAATAAATAAAATCTTTAAAAATAAAATAAAATAAAATAAACAGAAGAGTTATGACAGATGACTTGATGGCAAGACTTTGGCCCTGAGGAAACCCTGTCTCTCACCGTTGTAGCAAAAACAATGTTAAAAGTCCCCCGCAAGAGCATTCATGCATTCATGGAGAAGAACCAAGTAGAGATCTTAGAGCTGGGGTTCACTCTTGACCACTAATGAGCCCTTGACTCATTACAGGCTTGATGGCTTATCAGCCCTAATCACAGCTCCGCCACTGAGCGAGTGAACCCCGTTATGGTCAAAGGTAGTATGTGGGAAGTTGTTACTAGATAATGCCAGGACAGAAGTTAAGAGGGATGTGTGTGTGTGTGTGTGTGTGTGTGTGTGTTTTCTTGTGAGTAGGACAGTGGAGTGAGGGAGACAGAGAATACAGACTTAGTTTCCCAGGACAGAAATAAGAGTAAAGAAAAATCAAATGAAATAGTATAGGGCAGTGTTCTTCTCCCTCTTTTTTTAAAAAAGATTTTATTTATTTATTAGAGAGAGAGTGAGAGAGCACGAGCAGTGGGGAGAGGGAGAAGCAGGATCCTCGCTGAGCAGGAAGCCTAACATGGGGCTCGATCCCAGGACCCTGGGATCGTGACCTGAGCTGAAGGTAGATACTTAACCAACTGAGCCACCCAGGTGCCCCTAAGGCCATGTTTTTCAAAGTGAGATTTGCTACCTATTGCCGGCTTATGAAATCAGTTTAGTGGCTTGGTATCAGTATTTTTTAAAATAAAGTAAAATACGAGGGGAAAAAAAAAGTCTGGTACATCACACATAATGAAAGTAAATACTGTTTTACAAAAACTCCTATTTTTCAGCTATATTTACTTGGGCGTGTTTAGTTGTGGTTTAAGTTTCTTCTTATGGCTCACAGACAATAAATTATGTAAGCCACTGGCTTAAGGTAAATAAGCTGTAACTAATATCTGGCCTTCCATGATTCCTTTGAAGGACTTTAGAAAGTCTCATAAAAATAATAGCTAATATTTATATGCATAAAATGTGCCAGATATTCCTCTAAACTCTGCGCATATGTTAATCCATAAAAATCCCCTCAGTGGCACTAGCAGGGAAATGCAGTTATTATACACCTGGTAGACGGGGACCCTGAACACAGAGGAGAAGACACTTGTTCGAGATTATGTGGTTTGTAAATGGGAGAGCCAGGATTGAACCTGAGGCTGTCTGAGGGCAGAGCTTCCTCCCATAACCTCTCCATCCATTACCTCAGACTTAAAGACAGAAAGTGCTAGATGCTGTTCAATAAGCCAGACTAACTAGCCACCCTCTCTGCTCCTCCTTTCTTGCTTCTACCAGCTTCTCTAGACATGGGGACAAAGCAAAAATATTTTAATGTGTATGGCCTTTTGTTCTTGAAAAAATTGGGATTGGAAAATGAACTGGCAATAGGAATTTACGGTGATTTAGCATAGCATCCGGCCAGGGGCCCTCATGTTAGCTTGGAGAAATGTACCCATTGCCCCCTTACCACAGGATAAGCTGTAGAAGATTCCTGACCTCAGGTGGGTTCCACCTAATTTGTAGGCTAACCAGAAAAAAAAAAACAAACCTCAAAATTATGGCATAGCATTCAGAATTTAAATGAAGTGCTCTAACCCAGGTTTGTGGTGTGTACTTATGCTTAAGATTCCTTGGTTTTCTACACTTTATTTTTTAAAATTTTATTTAAAATCAGTTAATTAACATAGAGTGCATTATGAGTGTCCGAGGATATACTCTAAAGTAAGAGCACACCCCAAGTAAGGCGAGCACGAAATTTAATCCAAAATGAAGAGGCCTGAGAAGATGGACGACCTTTTAAAGAGGCCCATAGAGCCTTCATTTCTAGAACCGATGGAAGCATATGAGAGACCTTACTTTTTGCTGGACTATGATTAATAATTAGTAATGTTTTACTGTGACTCTAAATGTGTTCTTTCGTCGTTATAGTCTTCCACTGGGAAATAGCATGTGTTTATGTGGTTTTTGTTCCTTGCGTTTTCTATAGGTAGATGGGAAAGTCAGCGTGAATGGAGAAACAGTTCATGGTGACAAGACGGAGAAGGAGAAAGAATGTCCCGCGGTGGACCCTGCCCCCTCGTTAACCAAATCCCAGATGTTTGAAGTTGTGGCCAGAGTGCATGGGTCCCCAGTGGAGCTCAAACAAGGCAACAGTAGCATTGAGATCAGCATAAAGAAGCCAAATTCTGTTGCCCAAGAACTAAGAGTAAGCACACACTTTTCTTTTCCTTTTGGGGCTAATTCCACTGAGAAAGAATCTGTTTTTATGGTTTTTTTTTTAAATGTGTGTTGTGGTTTTTTTTAAGATTTTATTTATTTATTTGACAGATAGAGATCACAAGTAGGTGGAGAGGCAGGCAGAGAGAGAGGGGGAAGCAGGCTCCCTGCTGAGCAGAGAGCCTGACGTGGGGCTCTATTCCAGGACCCTGGGATCATGACCTGAGCCGAAGGCAGAGGCTTTAACCCACTGAGCCACCCAGGTGCCCTAAAAGAATCTGTTTTTAAAAATAAGTAGGTCTTGATAACCACCATTGCTCTCTCTGTTGGGTATATTACTATGCCAAGGCTGCCATAGCAAAGCCAACAGAGTGGCTTAAACACCAGAAATTAATCGTCTCATAGTCGCGCTGGCCAGATGTCCAAATTCAAGGCATTGGCAGGGTTGGTTCCTTCTGTTGGCTGTGAGGGAGACTCTGTTCCACGTCTCTCTGCTAGTTTTTGGTGGTTTGCTAGCACTCTCTGGTATTCCTTGGCTTGTAGAAGGCTTCCCCTGATCTGTGCCTTCTTCTTCACGTGGCATTCCATCTGCGTACTTGTCTGTGTCTAAGTCTCCCCTTTTAATAAGGACAGCAGCCATCCTGGATTAGGGGCCCACTCCACTCCGGTACGGCCGCAGCTGACCTAACCCATTATACCTGCAATGATACTATTTCCAAGGAAGATCACATTCTGAGGTACATAGGAGTTAGGTCTTCAGCATATAAATTTGGGGGGCTGAAGGAGACACAATTTAACCCCAGCTGGTGGGGTATAATAGAAGTTATATTATCACTTATGAATAAGAGAAACTTTTTTTTGTCTTCACATTCTTGGTATCTAGTGTTATAGAAAAATAAATAAATCTCTAAAATACCTTTCTCCACCCCTTATTTGTTCCCCATTAGACCTTTTAGTGCACTGTGAAAATGACCGGTGCCCTAAGAACCTGGCTTTCCATCCTTGACAATATGTATAAAAGGGTATCTGTCTTATTAGCTTAAAAACAAACAAAAAGCCCCCCAAACACTAAAAGCAATAAAAGGCGTTCTTAGCTTAGCCCCTTAAATTCAGAACAAGTGGAAGCAACTATTGAATAGCCAAGCTAAAAAATGTTGGGTGATTCAACAATTGCAGGAGAGAAAACTCAACCTTCTATTCTGTTTGCTGGTTGGCTTGTCAGAGTCAGAAAGATGACCCTTTCTTAGGTCTCTCACCGGAAGGGCTCATGCTGGTTTTGCAGCTCAGACCCAAACTTTTCACGGCCACAGACACAGCCCAGCTTTTAGGGTGCAAGCTGGATTCTGCACAACCTCGTTCGTCCTCACCAGACACTGATTTCTGCAGTTTTCACTGATAGCGTTTGGGTTGGAATTACGATGGATGGGGGACACTGTCACGATTTTACTGCCAGAGCCTAGGAAGGTTTGACCCCCAAGGAAATTTGTCTTCTGTTTCCAAGCCTGAGTTAGAAGACCCAGCGAGCTAAACTCACCAGTGGACTGGGTCTTATTTTGCTTATCCCTGAAGACACCTTCTTGTCTCTTATCTTTTTTTCTAATTGTAGCATAATTGACATATCATATCCTATTAATTTCAGGTGTACATCATAGTGATTCGATATTTTTACACATTACGATAGGTCCCCACAATAAGCCTAAGTACCATCCACCGCCACCCAAAGTTATTACAATATCATTGACTGTATTTCCTATCTGTACATTATATCCCCATGACTTACTTATTGTATACCTGGGAACTTGTATCTCTTTATCCCCTGAAATTATTTTGTCTGCCCCCCAAACCCCACCCCACTCTGGTATCAAACAGTTCGTTTCCATTATCTATGTGTCTGTTTTGTTTTTCACTTGTTTTGTTTTTTGGATTCCACATACAGTATTTGTCTCTCTCTGCCTGACCTATTTCACTTAGCATTACACCCTCTACGTCCATCTATGTTGTCTCAAATGGCAAAAATCTCCTTTTTCATGGCTAAGTAATATTCCATTGTACATACATACCACATCTTATTTATCCATTCGTCTGTCAATGGACACTTAGCTGTCCATTGTCCTGTATCTTGGCTTTTATAAATAATATTGCAATGAGCATAGGGATGCATATATCTCTTTGAATTGGTGTTTCATTTTCTTTGGATAAATATCCAGAAGTGGAATTGTTAGATCATAAGGTAGTTCTATTTTTAATTTTTTGAGGACTCTTTATCCTGTTTTCCACAGTGGCTGCACCATTTGCATTTTCATCAACAGTGCACAAAGATTCCCTTTTCTCTACATCCTTGCCAATTCTTATTTTCTGTCTTTTTGATAGTAGCCAATCTGACAGGAGTGAAGTGATAGCTCATTGTGATTTTGATTTGCATTTCCCTGATGATGAGTGATGTTGAACATCTTTTCATGTGCCTGTTGGCCATCTGTATGTCTTCTTTGTGAAAGTATATATTCAAGTCCTCTGACCATTTTTAAATTAGTATTTTTTATATTAAGTTGTATAAATTATTTGTATATTTCAGATATTAATCCCATATCAGATGTATGACTTACAAGTATCTTCTCCCATTCAGTAGGTTGCCTTTTCATTTGCTGATGGTTTCCTTTGTTGCACAAAAGCTTTTCAGTTTGATGTAATCCTGGTTTGGTTTTTTTTTCAATTTTAGCTTTTGTTACCCTAAGGAGACTGGCCCAAACAAATACTGCTAAAACAAATGTCAAGGAACTTACTACCTATAATTTCTTCAAAGTATTTTATGGTTTTTGGTATGATGTTTAAGCCGCTAATCCATTTTGAATTAATTTTTATATGTGGTGTAAGATAATGGTCCAGTTTCATTCTGGGATTTGTCTTTTGAGGAAGAATAAAATGTGTTTTCTCAGAGGACCTGAGAGGATGTAATTCTTCCCTATGGTGCTCAAATCCTATGAAGGAGTTGCAAAGGGGAATAAACCAAAATAATTTCCTCACATGGTAACACATTTACTGGTCTCCAGGAGCAAAGTTTTGCGATCCAGGCAAATGCTGAGTCTCTCAACATGGAATTTAATTTCACTTTTCATTTGCATGAACGTTATCATCTCTGAAGAGTTTTTACTAATTATCATAAGATGAAATATTGAGTTTTGCTACTAGCATGGGAACTTTACTGGTAGAGTCCATATATGCTCTTAATTTTAAATTAGAAGTTTCTATAATTAATTAGATATTATAGTGGTAGAATTGCTTTTCTGAGACAGTTAGTGATTCTGTTCTTATTTGTCTTTTGCCAGACTTAGTGATAAGCATTTCTTAAGTTCCCTGATCAGTACCTTTCCATGACTCAGTTTGACTACTAGGGTCACAGGCCCTTTGCATGTACTGTTAAGCTCAGCTCTTTCTCTTTATACTTTGCAAAAGCAACAGTGTTGGTGTCATGCTTGGTCCATGACACTTGCCATGTAATAGAGGTACACAGGGGTTACTCAGGCCCAGCAGATAAATTATGAGAACAAATCCTGAGGGCTCTACCATCAGGCACACGTCTACATTCTATCTCTCACCAGTTCTGGCCTCCGGCCATTTTGTTGTTTGAGTTTGGGGGAAACCCTGACCCTCGATGAATAGATTTTATTCCTGATAGAAGTTAAAGGAATAAATGAAGAGACTAGATGGTATAATGCCTAAACTTTCTAAACCAACTATTTTTTCTCTCTTGTTCTAAGTTTTTAACCCTTTTGGGAAAAAAAGCTTTACCGGTCAGGAGAAGACTCCTGAAACAGAAGAAAAGGGGGTTGGTTTGTTTTTAGAGCACTATAGTCTCCCTTTAAAAATATACTCATTCTTGATAATGAGTCATATTCTTATTTTTACAATGAGCAAATAAAAAAAATAGCCCGTTCTCTTTTTAATGACAGGCATTTTCCACTTTAATAGTGGTTAAACTCCCTAAAGGCCAAGAGAAGATGGATTGAAATATTTCACATTGATTGTATATCCCCAAAATTATCTTGTTTGAAGAGAAGCAAAATTAGATAATTTGAGAGAAATTATCTTACTTCAGAAATCTATACAGTATAACAAGAAAAACCCCAAACAAAAGGTGGCCCAGTGGACTTTCTTCCCCTGAATCAGCCTGATCTTGGGCAGACTCAAGATGTAGGTCCAAACTCTTGGAAAATCCTGGGAGCCTCTTCCTTTATAGATCTCTTACTTGAAAAAAAACTACCTAGAGTTGGGGCTGCCTGGGTGGCACAGTCAATTAAGCGTCTGACTCTTGGTTTCAGCTCAGATCGTGATCTCAGGGTCCTGAGATCGAGCCCCGAGTCGGGCTCCATGCTCAGTGTGGAGTCTGCTTCAGATTCTTTCTCCTTCTCCCTCTGCCCTGCCCATATGTGCTCTCTCTCTTTCTCTCTCAAAGAAACAAATCTTACAAAAAAAAAAAAAAAAAAGGAAAAGAAAAAACTGCCTCATTTGGAGTCATTTCTAGTTCAGGAGCCATGGTGGTTCTGAGTAGGAAGTAGCCTTTATTTCCCCTGACTCTATACTCCAGGCCCTTGACTCAACTATGGTAGGGGCTAGGACAGTATTTTCTGGGTAGATCACCACCTGTCTGCATCTGTTAGACTATAAGCCAAGAGGTTAGCTCTCCTACGCAGAATGTTGACTCATGATTAAAACAGTCTTCATACTCACTTACAACTTATGACACCAAAAGTTTTCCATTCCCAATGTCTTATCCCAAGAGTCATTTGAAAAGCATGTCTTCTCCCAATAAACTGACGCCTCACTTCATGTCCTTCCCTATATTCCAAGAAAAGCATTTCTTGACTGTGTTACAGGCGGTGTATTCCCGTTGAAGTGGTGGAATTAAGTGGTCATGGCAAAATAGGGGGACCACCTAAAACAGAGGGGCTGCCCCTCAGAGCCTCCCCCTGCCGGGCCGGAGACCAGCTTGGACTCGATGAGCTGTTTTCTCATTCATATGCCCCATTCTGTGGGTCTGTCAAAGGAATAGTGTTCTCTTTAAATGGCGTCTTTCTTCCAAAAACTGCATTCCCAACAGATACACTCTTTACAGAGGAGTAACCTCCCCCACCACCAAAATGTCACAGCTGTCCAGGGCAGGCTGGAACTGCTCAAAGGGCATGGCAGCCGTAGGCAGGAGCATCCATTCAGACCATGAGGCAGGGCGGCAGGGGAGGGTGACCGCAAGACTCCCGTCGCGGGGGACAGGCTGAGGTTGGACTGTCAGCCTCTGGGGCCAGCACGGCCACTTTTGTGCGATATTATGTCCTCTCTCTGGTCTCTTTCTCCCTCACCTTTCTCATTGAAAACTCTCGGGATCATTGCTTTCTCGCTTAAGAAACGGAGCCTCGGTTAAGTTAGGCTTGTTAGTATTATTATTTTTTAATACTCTGGCTGTATCTATTGATAGCAGCAAACTCCAGATCATACTCCGCTGCACCACCTGTCAGGTAATGCCACAGTGACAGCAGTTGTCTTGCCAGTAGTTGGTCGCCTGGTAACCGATAAGCCTGAATTAAGGACTGCTCTCTGCCCCATTTTTGAAGCAGGGAAGAAAAAAATATATATATCATAAACTTGCTGGGAGGGCAGTTTTCATAAAGCAGCCAGAAAAGTGTATAAAGTAAAGTTTAATTAAGTGCTAGATAATAGGGTCAGAAGACTAGCGGGTTGGAAGATTTGCAGAGAACAGGTAAGATCCTTATCGGTTTGGGTTAGTGGGAAAGGTTTTGTGTGGGATGTGGTTTTGAAACTTGACCTTGGGTGTGGGATTTGCATTGGAATGGAGCAGGTTATTCCACATGTTGGGAACGGCAGAAGCAAAGGCTTGGACAGTGGTGAGGAAGCCACGAGAAGATTCCAGGAGTGGGTCACAGGGCTAAGATATGATGGGGTTGACTAGGATGTTACATATTCTAAGCAAAGGGGTCCGGTCTCCCACGGCCTGACCTGGTTACCCCTGAGATATTTCCCCGCAGAAACCTTTTTGTTTTATTTTGTGTTTTAAAATATTGGCTTCTCTAAGAAAATCATGTCCTAGCACAAATGCAGACTCCTGGAATCCGGGATTGGAAAATAAGTTGGAAGGTCTTCTTAGCTGATGAAGACTTTATCCTGCTCAGTAACCTACAGAGAGATGTTTCTGTCACCCTCAAAGCTAGTCCAGAGTTCTCTCGATCCGCTGTGAGCTGAATTTGTATTTGACTCTCTTCCTTCCTCTGTGTTACCAAAAATGGCCCTTTCCTAAAGTACTTAGAGTACTCCAGGTATTAGGTCAAAGATCTAAGCCTACCTGAGCCTCAGTTTATATTAAAGACAAAGATAATAGTAGTATTTGCCTCTGAAGGTTAGTGTGAGAATTCCTGTCTAGAGTAAGCACTTGGCATGATGTCAGACTCACAGACAGGGGTGCCCTTAAGTTATTTTTAATAGGGTCGTACAACAAATGGGAGAAAGTGACGGTACCATTTCCAGAAGCCCCGAAAAGTGGTAGGTATAAAGTTTCTTAGGTTTAAAGCAAGATCGTCAAAAATCGCCATCTTGCACAGGTGTGAATTTCAAACAAATGGGGTGAATTTCTTGTCAGTGTCTAGCTTGGCTTGTCCTTGTTCCACTTGTAATTCACTAAGAAACACGGGGCTGTGAGTAGCTTTTTCCAGGAGGCTGACTGACTTAAGATGCTCCGTGTGGTGCCTCCTCTGCTCTTTCTGTTCCTCCTGTTGTTCCCTCTTTCCCAAGTCTGGCTTCCCTCTGCCACCTAGACCCTACTGATCACGCCCGCTCCCAGCTCATCCCAGTGTTGTCATGGGGTGGGGGAGCTCCTGCAGGCCAGCCCCTTCCTCCCAAATCTGTAGCAGTCCTCCCTCCCTGACCCAGGGCCAAACTTTGCTGGCAGGTTTCTAAACTATTTCGTCTGTTTTCTCAAGCTAAGTAATAAGGTAGATCTATTTTTTTTTCAACCTTGATAATATCGGCCCTTGGCCTTCCTCTTGAAAATTCAGTGCTTTACTAATCTTGTCCGATCCAGGAAAACAGACAATCCGATCTTTCTTGAAACATTTCATTTTGCAGTGAGAGCCAGGGGAAGGCATTTGAGTAGGTGCTGTTTTCCTTACGACTGAGACCCACTGCAAAATTCCTTTCAGATGTCAAATGTCAACAGACATTTCTTGAGGAACTGTTTTTCTCCATCTAGAAGTAATTGGAGGAGTGTTAAATTAAAAGTCATTGAAGGTATTTAGGTAAAGAAGCATTTACAGATGATACATCAGAGACAATTAAAAAAAATAAAATCTATCCCATTTACCTGGACCAGAGCCTCACATTGTGGGTTCGAAAAGTTTAGGCAAAAAGAAAAAGTCTAAGGAGTGGAGAGTCTGATCCCCCATGCAGATCCTCTTTCACCCAGTGAAAGTAGATACTCAGAGGTATAAAAGTGAGAGGGGAAACACATGCATGGCATATGTGACCCCTGGGTCACTGGTGCCAAGACATAAATAGACTGATTTTCCAGGCTTCTGTCCAGAGAAGTTATTCGAGACCAAAGCCAGGAAATCACTCAGTCACAGAATGGAAGCTGAAGAAAGGACGTTGGGTATCACATCTTCCGACCCATAGAGGTTAAATGATCAGCCCAACTTCTGGTCGTTCCTCCGTCCTGGGAACAGGACCACCCAAGCTCTGGGTCTCGGGACTGTTCCTGCTCTCCTGCTTTGTCTTTCCAGTTGCTTCTCCAGTGTTGCTCTGGGGCCAACCCGCAAGTGAGATCCTTCCTTGTTAGAATGAACAGCCAGACACTCGGTAGATTTTATGGCCTCTCGGGCCAAGAAACTGCCACCCTCCCACTCCCACCACCTCCCTCCCCAGCCCCCGGCCTCAGGGCTAAGTCTGACAGCAGAACGAGTTTGGATCATGTTCTCGGTCAAGGAGAAGCCAGCTCCTGCTTGGGCCCCTGTAACCTGTTTGTGCTCTCATTCTACTCAGGCCCAGGGATCTGTTCTTACTTCCTTGTTGTTGTCATTCTTCAGACAGTGTTACCCATCTGAGAAGGGAAGGCATCTCCCTGTTTAGTTGAAACCAAAGCAAGTATGGGTCAGAAAGTGCCTTTTTCAGCAAGACAGGTTTGTTTCAGGCAAATTTCGGAGTCCATCAGGTTAAAACTGCCAATTTTGAGCTCATTTCCTTTGAAGTAGTGATGTGAGTACAAAAATAACAAACCTTCAAGATGCGAGAGCCAGACACGAGCTAATTAAACTGTCTTTGGGGATTTCCCTTGATTACATACATAGCTGACTCTTGAACAACACAGTTTGAACCACATGCGTCCACTTATATGTGGATTTTTTTCAATATATACGGTACTGTATGTATTTTCCTTATGATTTTCTTAGTAACATTTTCTTTTCTCTAGTTCTCTTACTTTATTTTAAGAATTTATGTGGAATACATGTAACACAAAATATGTGCTAATCGACTGTTGATGTTATCGGTAAGGTTTCTGGTCATCAGTAGACTATTAGTAGTTAAGTTTTGAGGAGTCAAAAGTTACACTTGAATTTTTGACTGTGCAGAGGGGTCAGTGCCCCAACTCTGCCTTTGTTCAAGAGTCAGCTATAGTTTATACATAAGGCAGAAGATTAAAGAAAATATAAAGTACAGGGGTGCCTGGGTGGCTCAGAGGGTTAAAGCCTCTGCCTTCGGCTCAGGTCATGATCCCAGGGTCCTGGGATCGAGCCCCGCATCGGGCTCCCTGCTTAACAGGGAGCCTGCTTCTCCCTCTCCCACTCTCCCTGTTTATGTTCCCTCTCTGGCTGTTTCTCTCTGTCAAACAATAAATAAAATCTTTTTTAAAAAAGGAAATATAAACTACATACTGCTCCAGCCACTCAGAAATTGATACTAAGATTTTTTTTTTTTAATATGTATCCTTCTCTTTTTTCTCAGGGCATATAAAATGTTTTTT
Organism: Mellivora capensis; assembly: GCA_004024625.1. Lineage (NCBI taxonomy): Eukaryota > Metazoa > Chordata > Mammalia > Carnivora > Mustelidae > Mellivora > Mellivora capensis. The sequence goes on along the minus strand of PISX010013023.1, from coordinate 1,493 downwards.
AAATGGGCTCATGTTATTCAAATTGGGTCATAGCTTGCTTTTTCTCTTAATTTACCCTGAATATTTTGCTAGCTAATAGCCTGATTTGGATGACTAGTATGTATTCAAAGTAAGCTGGAGAGTATGAGTCCCATAAATAATGCATAGACCATTTGCTTACCTAGCATAGATTACATATCTGCCCTATACCGGTGCTGCATGCACCTCGGACCCCCAGACCCTGGGCTGGGTGGAAAGCCCCAAGATGGGAGTGGTGGCTGGGGGCAGTCTGGTCTCAAGCTGCCCTTGGAAGTGGAGACTAAGCTAGATTGCCTCCTGTTCTGAGAGTCCCGAGAGTTCTCTTTTGCAGAACAAATGGATGATGAGTAGAATGGATGACAAAGAAAGGGAGTGGAAAAGACAGTTTGAATCATTTCAGCAAAAACCTGGGGACTCCCAGATTCTTATACTGCATCTTAGCAATCAAAACCTTTACATACCAGGGGACGATGTAGAGGTGGGCGTGAGTCCAAACCTGGATGACGGAGCGCTGGCTACGGCTCCCACCTTCACTGCCTACTAGCAGGGACCCTGCATAAACCACGTAGCCTCCTGGGCTTCAGTCTCCTCACCTGTACAGAGAGAATCATCTGGATTACAGACCTTAGAAGCTCGCTTCAAGCACCAAGTGAGATTATCTATGTCAGGTGTCCCAACATCACTGACTCATGGTAATCGCACTAAGCACCAAGGTGGCTACGGTCACTACCCTTCAAAGCATCATTTTAAGGGAAGATAAATAGGGTCACCAGGGAGCTCAGTGTTTGAGTGGTAAGCCATATAGAAATGCACTCAGAAATCGGAGAATTCTTGGAAATGGAAATGCTGCATTAGTCATGCATAAGTAAAATCTTACTGGAATGTGATGAGCTCGTAAAATAAACCTTACCGAGTACTGCTGGAGGATTTTGTCTCCTTTGCATTATAAATTACGTCTAAAAGACTTCATGAATTATTCCCTTAATTCCAAGTGGCACACTTTCCCCATTTGAATGTATCTAAATCAGTATGTATCTTACAGTCAACAGTGTATCATATTTAACAGATAGTGTTTTCTTTCTTCGTAGTACCTAAAATAATACAACTTAGAATTGATGGCATCTGAGATCTAATAAACTATACCCATTTCTTCATTCAATTTTGAAGTGGGGAGGCTTTGGCCTGGTTTCTGTAGTTTTTTAATTTTGTTTCTAGTAATTGGAACCCCTAGGGTTCTCAAAAGCATTGTTCGTCAATATTTAAATCTGCAAATTTGTTTTTCAACTTCAGATAGTTTTCTATAATCTAATCAGTTTGGGGAACAACCTAAAAGATCAGTATTTCTCATAGGATTTTATATATGGACATCATAAAACAAAAATACTACCACATATTAATAATACTACTACCACATTTTCAATACTACCAAACAACAATACTACCACATTTTTCTGTGTGTAGTGGGGGAGTATGTT